>RDPX01000275.1:304001-335069 GCA_003991215.1 Morbakka virulenta
TCCCTCTCTCTCTCTCTCTCTCTCTCTCCCTCTCTCTCTCTCTCTCTCTCCCTCTCTCTCTCTCTCTCTCTCTCTCTCTCTCTCCCTCCCTCTCTCTCTCTCCATCTATCTCTCCCTCACTCTCTCTCTCTTTCTGTCTCTCCTCTCTCCTCTCTCTCTCTATATATATTTTTTTTTCTTTCTTACACATGCGTGCAGATAAAAACACACACACACACTCTTCCCCATTTTAATACCTTACTTACATTTGATGGAGCAGAGTTGCGTTGTCCCATTGACGGTAAAATAGATTGATTTAAGTGCCTATTTGTAAGGGTATTGGCATTATATGACTATGACACAGGTTTAGTTGTAGGGAATTAACTGAGATTAGTTTTGACTAAAGAATAAAACAAGTTAAGAAACAGATCAATCATTGACAAAGGAAGAAAGTGTGTTCTGATGTTTAATCCTATTGTATATCCGTTTTGGTGTGCCTCTTTACGGGGAGGCTTCTCCCCTATTTGAAAACGAATTGAATGAAAAATAATAAAAAATCTTAGAAAAAGTGTTAATCATCATAAAGTGTAGGATAAAAAACAATAAGAAAAGGTAAAACGGAACTTGTCTGTTTAGAATTAGGTAAATTGTGGCAAAACATTTTTCCATGAAACATTAAACTGTATGAGAAATTATGGTTGTCATTTTCATAGCAAAACTTCCAGCCTCAGATGCAACTTCTTGATATTATTTAAGACCTACCCGCAGTCGATGCATACTTTTAAAAGGAAGAGGCAAGGCAGATACTAGTAAAACAATAGTGTACATAGATAATATCTCATCCTGCAGTATGATCCTGTATCTTTTATTGAAGTCTTAACCATACAATATAAAGTATTACAATTTTTATATTGCCTTTGTTTTCTTTATTGGTGTTAGCAGCCTGTAAAAATAACTATGATTTTTTTTCTTTCACTTTTCTTTACTGGGGCTTGGATATCAATATTTAGATATGTATAAATCCTCAATAATCATATTGACTGAGTTTGTTTTTTTCCAGTTATGTTTTCCTCCTTATGACTCCTTTCTTCTTTATTTCTTACAGAATATTTTCATAGAAATTTGTCTTTCAGTCTAGTAAAACCCTTTGCATCCGAAATGTAATCTTTGATGTACTCTTATCGAATTATTCTCCTACTTTTTTTCTCTGGCAGAGAGTCATCTTTGTTCTCTATGCTGTGGTTTCATTCACAAATAGACAGATCCTTATACTGGACTTTTTATTTGTCAATGAAACCACGATTAACACCCCTGCAAAAGTAGGGGATACCTTAAACTTAACGACTTCGCTGATTATTACTCTTGTGACGAAGATGTGTATTAAATATGTCTATGAGAATTGATTTTCTTTCATGATCCAATTGCATTTTCGTAAACACTGTCACTGACGTGCTATGGAGAAATGAAGATGAAGTTTTATCGTTTGTCTTGTATAAATTATACGTGATCATGCATTTATGTATTTTTGTTTTGTTTTAACGTCATTTTTTCCCAGTCCCTTGGGCTCAGACTGTGGCCTTCAAAGGGACTTTTGCTTTGGCAATGAGGAATTTCTTGGCCGGATGCCCTTCCTGACGCCAACCAATGGCTGTTTCTTTTGTAATTTCCAAATTAGTTTCGTCTGCTCGGGAAATCGAACCCCGAACCTACGGTGCAGCTACACTAAGCATTAAGCCCTGCCTCCTCCCATGCATTCCTTGACTACACATGACAAATAGTGTTATTGAATTTTGTACATTCTGCCACTTTAGCAAGGGTCTTAAAAGATATTCTTAATAAATACTCCTTGAGTTCCAGTGATCCTACAGACAAAGTAAGGGATTTTAAATTTCTGTAGTAAAGCACGAGAAGTTTTCTCTATTTTTGATCTTACCAAAAAAGAAGTTTGAAAAATGTTACATCGGTCATTTTTCCTGCACCTATTAAGAAAGGTTGCAATAACTATGGCCAAACCCGAAGAAGACAAGGTGCTTTAAGAGACGCAGATTTGTCTATATTTTGTCAACATCAGTTGCCCGCGTTCTTTTGCATTAAAGAAAACTTCCCTAAACGCACTAAAAAGACCAGTGATTGCTGTTCTTCAATTATCATCATATGTAGTTACATACATTCCAATGCATTCTCAAGCTATGTCTGATTCTTTGACACCTTCTAAACATTTGGGTCTACTTGCAATTTTATTGCATAGTCTCTTATTACAAAAATGATTTCTGTGATTCTCGAGCCATGCTTAGTAATTTATCAACATGTTAGTACATATATATACTTGTGGATGGCTATAAGTATTTTAAGACGATTGTCTGGAGATGTGGTGAGTCACCACTCCAGTGCTCCATATGCACTAAAATCTTGGATTCTGCCCCTTTACGTGTGATCAGTTGTTGTAGTTGGGGTTATTTGGGCACTCTCCTCAGGAACTTATTTAGCTTCCTTTTGGAAACTGTGATATTTGGAAAATTTTTTCATAAACAGTTCAATAGTTTTGCACCTCTCTATACCAACGATGAACATTGTGCTGTCTCGAGATAGCTGGGATGTTTGACTTTTCAGTTGGAAAGAGACTTTCCAATCCCATGCGAGCACTGCATATGCGTCTAACTGTATTTTCGGTAATGTTTCGTTCAACTCTTTACAGAACTTTTCATGTATATATTATAATGTATCTCCCTCTCCTTTTAAAGAGAATACAAACGAAGGTGCTTAAGTTCTTTCCCGTAAAAATCCTTTGTTTCACCTATTTTACTAAGAAAATGTTTTTGAATTTGCGCTAGTGACCAGGTGTGTCCCTTGGATATTGATGAGCATAGTTTACAGCACTACTCTAACTTAGATCAGACCAAGGAACTAAATACACACAGATATATATATATAGTGAACTACAAAAAAAATCAACAAAAGTTAGTTTAGAACTGTCGATTTCATGTTTTTACTATCGTCAGCTAGGGGCTGATTAGCTGAAGATAATGAAAACATGAAACTTCTCTACATTTATATACATTTTTAAAGTAAGTAAACTTTGCTAGATTCCTGGTGATCATNTTACTAAGAAAATTTTTTTGAATTTGCGCTAGTGACCAGGTGTGTCCCTTGGATATTGATGAGCATAGTTTACAGCACTACTCTAACTTAGATCAGACCAAGGAACTAAATACACACAGATATATATATATAGTGAACTACAAAAAAAATCAACAAAAGTTAGTTTAGAACTGTCGATTTCATGTTTTTACTATCGTCAGCTAGGGGCTGATTAGCTGAAGATAATGAAAACATGAAACTTCTCTACATTTATATACATTTTTAAAGTAAGTAAACTTTGCTAGATTCCTGGTGATCATAAGACATGGTTAGGTGACCTGGGGTTAGCCGGTAATTATATGATAACGTTATATTCAAATATCTATTGTCCCAGGCTAAAGTTTAGCATCATATTGTCATTTGAAATAATTGTTATGGGCCTCCTGATTTTCGGAAGTCCATATTTTAGGTTAAACCTTGTGTTCGTTTTGTTAGTTTTTGTTTCTTTGGGGCTGATATTTACGTATTTACATTCATATCGTATTTATACTGTTCCTGTAGCCAAAAACCAAGATAGCTCTCTTACCACCATGACATTGCTGTTCTCCTGCGTACACCAATGATTCATTTATTATATCAAATGTAGGGGTGAAATATATAAGAACAAAGGTAAAAATAACCAATTAAGTGACTTAAAACGGATCACAGGAAAAATATTTAGGGTAAGTCTTTTCACATACAGCAAAATTGTAAGGTATGCAAGAAGAAAAGGATCAAGGACCATATTTACTGCCAGTATTCTTTCCCTAAATTGTAACGACCAATTTACCAAAATTCTTACTCTAAATTCGTACTTATATTATTTTATTAAAAAATAGTAAAACCAAAAAAAATTGCATTCACTACCAGGTATAAATGGAATTTAATTCCTAGAGAAAAACAGCAATATTTTTTATATCTACAGAAATAAGTAATTATAGGAATAAAATTCTACGTCCAGATAGAAGTTAATGGTTTTTGAACCCAGTACATATTAAAAATTTATATTAAAAATTGAAGAAAGGAAGGAAGCTACACAAATACTTTTGTATTTTTAATTCATATTTGAGCTTAGAGATCTTTATTTGCATGTTGTAAATAAAGTTCGATCTGAAGACGCCTGTTTCGTTTCGCTTTCCAACAGCTCGTCAGTGCAGATTGGGACCTCGAAATCTTTGCACTCCATACAAAAACCCCATCAATTTCCATTCAGAAAATAAAATGGGACATTACTAGGCATGCCCACACTCAAAGCTAGAAATTTCATGATGGTCCAGAGTGCTCTACCAACCACAAGAGCAGTGAGCATTGCATAGTCGCTACGGAGACAGTCACAAATCACAAGAGTTTCTCAACAATACAAAGCAGGGGAAGAATTATAGTTCGATATGCATACACGTGTTTCGCTTTCCCACAGCTCATCAGCGCATATTGAAAACTCTGAATCTTCCTCTTTGTTTAATTACCCATATATATACATATATGTGTGTTTGTACTTACAATGAACGAGGGACGATTTTAGCACTACGTTGCCTTCACTACCAGGGTCCTCGTGTCTTAGTCAATAACTTCCCTTCATCTGATCTTCTGTTTTCTCTACTCAGCTTCCCAACCAATGTTGCAGAGAAACATTTTAAATAGGGTTTTATTCCTCTTTTGTCATAACAAGATCGAACCATCTGAACGTCTACCTCTGAATTTGATGCTAATGTTGACAATCCTAGCAAATTACTAATATTCTCTTTTGTGCTGTGTTTAGATAACAATTTGGTGGATAATCACACCATTAGTATTATTAGTGCAACTGTAGTTTTTAAATTACTTTTAAAGTAACTTAGTATGTGCCTACTCTATATATACCTTTATATATATACCCTACCATCCTCCATATCTTCATCAAACCACTGCGTCGCACACATTGTTATTTGTGTTGATATTTTCTTGTTATTTGTGTTGATATTTTTCGGTTCTTCAACAGGCTAGACCCAAATGGAAGTCTCAAATAGTAGGAAAAAAGTATCATTTTAATTCCTGAAAACGCCATGTTGGAGTGTAAAAACAAGATTTGTCATTTCAAATATGTTTCTTATATAATACTGCTTCAATGTAAAAGCCGAAATATTTAGAAAATATGTAAAAATATAATTGAAATATACCAAAATACTGTATAATCGAAATATAATCAATAGGGTATAAAGGAAAATTAAACAAAAATGTAAAGAAATATTATGGATAGAAAAGGAAACAGAAAATATATCAAAATTTAATCAATAAGAAAAGAAAGAGAAAATACCAAAATCTGATCGATAGGAAAAGAAAGGAAAAATATACCGTAATTAAACAAAAGATAATCGATCTGACTGGGTGTAAATATATCAAAATATATGGAAAATATAAAGAAAAAAAATGGATGCGAAAAGAAAGGGAAAAGATACCAAATCTGACTGCCGTGTAAAAATACCGAAATACAATGTAAAAGGCGAGAAGGTATTTTGTCGTATTTATTGAAAAGGTCATGTATTATTTTCAGGTACTGACGTACTAATTGATATAATACTATTCTGATTTAAAATGTCAGAAAACAACTATTGACAAAGTCTCACGTAAAATTATGTGAACAAAATACGGTATATACACAGTATAAGGTGATTGAGATAAAGAGAATTTTTATCGGTAACACGAAAGTTGATACCGGGCTCCCTAGAAATATGACGGGCTAAGAGTGGTTGAAAATTGCAACAAATAAATAATAATAAAACAAGATTAAAACAATAAAATGAAACTAATAAAATATAAAGCGACTTTATTTTTATTTTTATTTTCTGCATGAATTTCATGTTTTTCGTTAGAAACAAGACCTTAAATATTATTTCACTAAAAAGTTATTTATTTGTTGATGGGAGTACTGTTTGTTTTCTTCTCTCTAAAGATTTTTTTTCTTTTTTTTTTAGTTTTAACGTCATTTTCCCCCAGCAATTGGGGCTCAGACGGTGCCCTTCCTGACGCCAACCAATGGGTTGTTTTTTTTCATTGCAAAGTAGATGTAGATCTGGATCAGGCTTTGACTTTTTCCAATTTTTATGAACGAACTGATGTCAGGTGTGCGGAGAGGAAGTTTATTCATAATGATATTCAATTATGGTGTGGTACTGGTAAATGAAGGAAAGATGTGGCAGGATACGAGTTAGAGAGTGTGCAGGGAGTTGAAATAAAAAAGAGAGTAAGTTCAAGTATCTTGATTCGACACTTCAGAGTGGTGGTTTCAGTGATAAGAAAGTGGGAAAGAGAATTCAGTCCTATTGGAGTAGTTGGAGTAAGGTGACCCGATCGATGTATAACAGACAAATCCTAGTCAAAGTCAAAGGAAAGGAGTTTAAATCCGTTGTCAGGCCTGCTTTGATGTATGGGATGGAAACGGAACCAACTAGAAGATAACAATGAACGAAACAGAGATGTGTATGCTGTGCTAGGGTCATTCCACACATCAAAATAAAATTTGAAATAAAAGTAACTGTATATTTTTAACTTGTTCATCACGTAGTGAAAGAGTTAGAGACAAGATATGCCAACACTCACGAGGACCTGATCGCTGCTTAGTTCCTAGTGCCAATCCATCTAAATATTTCTTCACCAGGAAAAGTAAAACTTATTGTTCACCCCTTTTTCTTTTCCTTTTTGCTGCCCAAGTTTCAGGGATGGACACAGCAAATCTTTCTCCTCCCTAGGGGTGAATTCATTGCGTCCGCTCGCTCCATCTTTATCGCTCGAATAATTTTCTTCACACAATCGTATCATCTCCTCCTTGGTCTCCATATCCGTCTCGTCCCGGGTACTGCTATTTTTATCACTCTATGTCGGACATAATCTTTTCCCCTTCTTTTCAAATGTCCGAATCACATCAACTTAGCCTCGCGTCATTTCCCAACAATCTAACCAATATCGACAATTTCTCTGAGCAAATTGTTGCAAGTGTATCCTTCCTGGTAACCCCAATAGGTTAGCAAACCATTTCATGTGAAATCATCCAGATACTCACTATGATGCTCTCAGAGTGAATTTATTTCCACACAACCTTCAACATGTCACCAAGTGTGAAAAAGTCCGAAATGTTACTATCATATTTTAATCCGTTTAAAAGTTATAACCTTTTGAAACTTTATGCGTTTCCACGAACTTTGGAAGAAACGGGCGTGGTCATACAATGTATGATCATCAACAAATAAATGTACCTTTTATCAACTGAAGATAAAGCAATGAATATGTTTGCCCTACCCTATGGGATTAAATAGTGCTGATTTTCAATATTTAATTAAATTTTGTTATATGTTTCCTTCAAATTAGTATTTAATTAATTTCAAAAATTTTGTTCACATTTTTGGCTACAATATTTCTGAGACAATTTTTAGGAAAAACCGAAGCAATTATAAAAATCTGGAATCTATTTTTGAAAGCTCGAGGACTATATTACCTAGTTCTTAAACATTGAACTCTGGTATTACCTACCTTAGATTTTATCAGCATATCAATTTATCATCATTTTTGATTTATGAAAGTGCCATTGAAAAATATCTAAATATTATTAATAAATTTTGGTACTCCAAATTCAAGTTTTCAAATACAGAGAAAGTACAAAATTTGTTAATACGTTTTATGTTGAATAAGTGGAAAATTTGTATTGCATTTGTAATGAAGTGAGGGTAATTTGTCGCTACAATAAACTGCATTTGCACGATGACCCTAAATGCTTGCCTCACGGGGCTTTTTGCCTTCAACGATGATTGTCTCTGCTACATGTTAATTTTGGTCTATGCTTTTTCCTAAATCTTATCTCTTGCTTCTTCTCTCTTGTACTGTTTTTCTGTGTTGCTATCTCCATTCACCTCTCCCAGATTGTAATCGGGTCTTTTTGAAACCTCTGCTGGTAAAGATAACTAACCTCTTTGCTAACTGCTTTTTCTTTATTTGCAAAACCCCATCGATGGCGAATAGTGACAAATTGGGGCCACTGTATTTGCTGCTGTCGAAATTAGCAAAGTGTGTGCTTTTCTCGAAGATGCTTTATTGTGACCATTGTCTTTCTTTGGCCAAAGATTCTTCAAATCCTCTTCCACCGATTTCTTCAATTTAGCAGCAAGAGAAGCGTTAGTAATAAAAATTTGTTTATGGTTTGTTGACATTTTTCCAACGAATGGGGTAATTAACATGCACGATGTTTACATGCACAGGTTCACTAGAGGAAGAGAGCCGAGCGCTTTGTGGTGCTACTTCGTCATGTGGTGAAGTTTCAGCTGCATTGGTAAAGGAAAAGTTACCTTTTTTGTAAATCTAACACAGTGAATTCGAATCTAACTAAATCTAACACAGTGAATTCGAATCTTCAATGTTTTTGAATAAACTATGATAATTGGGAAGCCTCCCTCGAGGGACCTTGTCGACAAGTTAAACCCTTATGACTAATTCGCGGCTTTTGTACTCATCTTTTGCTTTCAATGTTGGTTTTATTTCCCGAATGAGTAATGCCTCTAATGTCATTAACTTGTATTCCGACTTAGTCGACTTTGCTATTATTTCTGCATAATAATAATAGTTCTACCATCATTAAAAGTACCCGTGGAAAAACCTATGCAAAGCGGTTTAGTATATAAAATTACGTGTTCGTGATGCCTATCGTGTTATGTGGGGCAAACTACCCGACATCTGCTAACCCGTGTAAAGGAGCATAAATATAAAGCCGTGGGACAGCATTTTAAAATGTGTAACGTGGAGCTATCAATCAATCAGGCAAAAATAATAGCTAAGTCGACTAAGTCGGAATACAAGTTAATGACATTAGAGGCATTACTCATTCGGGAAATAAAACCAACATTGAATGCAAAGGATGAGTACAAAAGCCGCGAATTAGTCATAANCCGACATCTGCTAACCCGTGTAAAGGAGCATAAATATAAAGCCGTGGGACAGCATTTTAAAATGTGTAACGTGGAGCTATCAATCAATCAGGCAGAAATAATAGCTAAGTCGACTAAGTCGGAATACAAGTTAATGACATTAGAGGCATTACTCATTCGGGAAATAAAACCAACATTGAATGCAAAGGATGAGTACAAAAGCCGCGAATTAGTCATAAGGGTTTAACTTGTCGACAAGGTCCCTCGAGGGAGGCTTCTCAATTATCATTTTTCGTAAATGCCACAAAATTTTGTATCTTTTTTTGAATGTTGAAGTGTCAAAGAAATTTTTACCATGAAATAAAACGCAGGATTTATTCATCTATCTTGCGTTCTTCATAGTGGACTGAAATAACCAGTTCTAGTAAAATATTTTACTTGAAACGTTAAAACACAAAAAAACACAACAATTTTTGAATAAATAAAAGTAAAAAAATTGAAATTTGTGTCCCTTCTTCCCAGAAGGAATGTTTATTTCCCAATAAAAGAGAAAGTCATCACATTTTATTGACATATCTTTTACTCAAACCGCTCAATATTTTAGAAACCTGTTTTCAAAAATACTACTGTTATATTAGAATAGACACCTCGATATCTATCATTCAAGTAGTTACTTTGAAATTTTCAATGACTGCCAATACTTTTTCTTTTTTGATGGTTTGTGTTTTGCATTCCTCGGCTGCCTATTTATGCTCTGTTTCCTTCACGAAAAAAGGAAGCGTTGCACAAGAGCTGTTTCCTTTCAGGCAACAAAGTGCTAGGGTCGTCGAAAGAAAAATTGAAGAAGCAACAAAGCAAAATCTTAAATAACATTTGAAATGCTGAGAAATCCCTACTTCCAAAACTAAAATGTTGTTAGTTGTAAGACACTTAGTTTCGGAGTTGCCATTACAAATACGTGAATTATATTTTCATTAAAAAACTTTTTCACTGAAGGATTTTTCTTAACGAAAGTAACTGGTTTATTGGCCAAAATAAAGGAATATGTATCTTTTCCCTAAATACCTACATATAGCGCCTGATTTTAGGCTGAGCTAGTGAGATTAAAACAGGTTCTTCACTCAGTAATACTGCATATCGGTTTCTTATACAAAAGATAAGAGCAGTAAAATAGCCCTAACGTACAACAAAGTATTACAAGGAATGTCTGTCTGAATTTACTTTGGTGCTTTAGTGTGATATTGTCATAAACTAGAATAGCCAGTTTGTGTTTACTTCATGACTAAAACTGTGTGAAAAAAGAAAGTAGGCATAAATGTTTAAACCAATCACTAAGACCCAGAACATCAGCATGCCGACTACCTGAGCCCTGTAATGATGGGGTGACATTAAATGGGGGACCGCAGACACTGTCTACAACACATTGCCCTCATAAAAGAAGGGCAATCATGAGGTGTTTTTATCAAGCCACCATCTCCATAAAAACACTGCGGGATCGTAACCAAGGCTAAAGAGGCCCTTCTCCCCTACAGTGGGCCAACCTGGTATTAAAAGATCCCGGGAATGTATATATTAGAGACAGCATCCTGTTTTGGCAATGTTTGTAGAGAGGTTTATTTGAGCTGGTTTTGTATTTGCCCAAATGAGGTATAAACATCATTCTACCATTGTATTTGCACGACTTGGTGATGAGCTAGCTTGTCTAAGTTTGGGTCTTGAAACGAAGTACATCACACATGAGTGCTTCTTAATAAGAGAAATATTGATTAAAATGTTTTCTCTGTAACATTTGGAAAGATTAATAAGCAGCACTAAGCTAGGCTGCAGAGAAACCATGGAATTTCACTAAATAAGTCTAATCTATGTTGCAGAGACAAAGAGAGGATTAAGATTTGTCGACCCTCTCTACAGAAATTAGTTAAATAACTTAAAGTTTCGAGGAACCAATACAAACCATGGAGTTACCTGGCAGAAGAAAGTAGGGAAGGCCAAAGAGAAGATAAAGAGATTGTGTGGGAGATGGCATGAGAGAGCTTGGGTTGACCGTGCAAGATACACATGACCGACGTAAGTGGAAGGCATCATTTCGCAGTGGTGATCCCTGAAAAGGGAAACGCCGAAAGAAGAAGAGGAAGAAGAGGAAGAAGAAGATAAAGAAGAGGAACCAATAAAAAAAATATTTTAGTTTTAGATTTGGCCGCCTTTAACTCTGTTATACTTGACCACCCGACGCTTTTCTAAAGGATTTTATTTCGGAAATAATGAATTTCTTGGCCAGATTTACTTCCTATTACTAATCAGTATTATTTGATAAGATCTGTCCACACCAAAATCCAGACCGAATCAAATTGGCTACTGGGGAGCTGAGTTAATTACGAAGCCTTTCCTCCTTAAATGAAATAATTTTTCAAATAGAAAATATTATGTACTAGATGTATTGAATGTTGTAAAAGAAAATCTCTCTGTTTGTTTTTTTGTTGTTGTTGTTGTCTTTTAAAAGTGTTGACATGTCTCTTGAAGAAAGCAGGTAATACCTTTTCATGTTTGATCTTGTTTACACTTTGCACTAAAGATATATTGTTAAAAATTGTTTTTGGTGCAGAGAACATTTATTTGCCAAAAAGAGCAACAAAAAAAACTCACTTCAGTTTAAAATCCTGATTTTGGAGAAAAATATCTCTTTATTTAGCACAAAATCTTCCATACATAATATTTAGGTTTCAATTGAAGGAAAATCTAAAAGTAAATTGAAACAGTTGGTAAAATGCTTGGAACTTCCTAACTTCATAACAATTTAATACGCTAAAATTTAATTACTAAAGCGTACTTAATAATCTTTAACTGCTTTAAAAAAAAATACAAAAGTTTGCTGTATAAAATACATTCGCATTGACAATCACTGAATTCTAAATTAGGTATTCTACCGAGACAAATGTTTTGATAAATGTCAAACAGACCACCAGCAGCTTCCATTTTAGTTAAAAACAAATCTGTGGCGTCAATTGATTTTGAAGCCAAATCAAAAACACGAGTATTCGAACTCTCGAGAAAGCATGGCTATTGCGAAGCATTATAAGCCGTCTATTTGACGTCTTTCTTTCACCGAAGCAAAAAAATAAATAGATGAAATCTCACCTATAGAGTGTGCTATAAAGTTTGATCTTTGTGATTAAAAGGAAAAGGAAGGATGAAATGGTAAATTTTGCTTAATTTTTTTCATTACCTTAGTTGTTTAAGAATTTATTTTGTTCTTTTTCCTTTTACGGAACAAATAATGACTTTGAGAAAATCAAGTTTAGTCTTATTCAAGTTTCAAGTTCAAGTTTAGTCTTATTCTTGATGAAGGATATACAGAGAAACTAGGTGAAATCGATATGGTGGTTGCTACATTAACCTTTTTTCTTTCTCTCCTTGCATTGTTGGTATGGATAAAAATGCAAACTTTTACAGGAGGACAAGTGATACCAACAAAAAAATTTCGTTGATGTAAATCCTTTAATTACAGAGACACCAGTTAAACAGTTAATTGAATATAAGAAAAGTTTCAATATAAAATGCTGATAGTTGTTGCCAAGGTCATTTCATGGTGTTGCATATGTGCATGAGTGCATGAATGCATAAGTGTTTTGACAGCACATTTCTTAAGTAAAGTCAGATTTGCTTTAGTTTTTCAGTTTTTAATGTTTTGGAAAAGGGTCTTTTTATTAATGGATCTGTAAAGGGGATCCTAATTTCCAGCACAAAGGGGGTCTATTTTTTGGGGTGTTTTGTGATGTAATGTGACCTGTAAAGGTGCACATTTAGTTGAACGTTTCTTATACTATAGGATATTAATATTGTAGCTCCTACTGAAAAGAATATCTTGTTATAAATGTATGCTAAAAAGGGTATTATACCAATTTAATAATTCAGCAGTGTCTATGACCAATCACAACCCCAAAATGTAAGACAGCTTTATATTAGCTACAGCTTTTTCGTCAAAAACCATCAGTGCTAGGTGAATAATCAACTTACACTGATGATGGTTGTTAATGTAAGAGTTTTTCTTTATTTCAAATAAACTAGTCTTATATTTTGGGCACATTATAGTATGGTTAACCATATTATAACTAATGACCAATAATATCAAAACTACATCTGGATAGGGAAAAGGACTTTATCATATTACTCAACGTCTGCTAAATTTATTTAAACACTTTGGAAAAAAGTTAAGAAGATTATTAACACTGGTATAGGAGGGGGCTTTATATGTCATTAGTCGTAAGTTTTATTTGAGGTACGTCTCTAAAGATACTTCTCCCAATATCAGGTTAGTTTGGGTCAAAGGGACATAATAAGGAATGTCTGAACTTATTTTTTAGTAAATCAAAGAGTTCCTTAGGCTAAAAGGAAAGGAAAAGCATATGAGTTGTTCAAAACATTGACGCTAAGAGTCGTGAAACTTCAAAATCCTACTGGACACAAAATTACACCTTTCACCAGGAAACAAGAGAGAATAAAGACAGGAAAACTATGATAGCAACGTGAAAAATAAAAGAGAAAATCCATTTCCTGCAACAAAGCAACCACATCAACAAAGTATCTTACGCTTTTGCAGAAATGTGCCTTTCAGTATGATAGAAAATGGCACATCACACAGAAAAGAGGTATAACGCTGGGATCGAAACAATTCAATCCCTGTCACCAGGGAGGTCCTCACTCAGGAAATAAAAACCAGCTTTACCAACCCATATCTATTAGCCCGAGGATGGGATAATTATCTCTCAAAATGAAAGTTAGAAAAAGATTACGACTTATGGCATGATAATGCTTCTAGATTTTCCTTTCACTGAGTCTATAACATCAAGAATTTTTAACTTGCAAAAACTGTTGACTTCTGTGGGCTTTTTCATATTGGCTTTTAATGTTAAATCTGATAAAAAGGAACACGGAAAGAATGCCAACTTTTTTTCTTTCTGCTTATAGATACACAATACAAGTAATAAAAACCTTTTTAATTCACAGATGAAACTGATCACAGTTTTTGTTCGTATAAACTCTGAAATAAGCCCAAGTTACCTTTTTTTTCTAAATTTATCAAATTTAATAATGAACATTAAACGAGTGATTTTCATAACAATATGGCTTATGACAAAGTCAAAGATATATTTTTCCAAGGCTTAGGAATAAGTTGAAAAAGAACAAAAATACTATTGAATTTTGTTCTTCTCTGTTGATTTCCAATAAATTAGGATTTAACATATTTGCAGTTGCTTGTTGAGCTTTCTGTGTATTAATTTAGTTCAATTTGAAAATTTATGTTTATGGAAATAACAGGTGTGTGTTATATGCTTGTAGGGGATGTCATTTCCCCTACCCCTTGTCTTCTCGATTTTCAAAAACCATATCCAAGTCAACTTTAAGAAAAATTTAAGAATTTGTTTAAACCTAACCCCCAAAATTTCTAAATAATGATAATAGTCAGCCTTAAGTATTGTTGTAATATTTTTGTTAAAAATTCTATAATACCTTTCAGGTGTAATTCGCGATATTTTAGAAGTTGAAAGAATGCAACCAAGGGTGGTTGACTGGTCAGAAAATTAAAATCTGCATCTTGCAAGATATTAAGGTGAACTTATAAACACAAAGGCAAGATCCTAAGTGCAAAAAATGAGATCTCTTTAGGTTTTTTTATCCGATTCCATGGAAACTAGAAAAGAATAGGATTTTAGTGACATTAATATCTTAATTTCATATCAAATTGTTTTGGAAAAAGCACAATGATACTAAAATAATGGAAAATTTTTATTTTTTTCATCCGAATACATACAATTACAAACCTCATTAATCAAGGTATGTTGCTTTGGCTTGCCTATGGTTAACAATAATAAATAATAACAATTACAATAATAATAATAGTAATAGTAGTAGTAGTAGTAGTAGTAGTAGTAGTAGTAGAAGTAGTAGTAGTAGTACTGATAGTAGTAGTAGTAGTAGTAGTAGTAGTAGTAGTAGTAATAGTAGTAGTAGTAATAGTAGAAGTAGTAGTAGTAGTAGTAGTAATAGTAGAAGTAGTAGTAATAGTAGAAGTAGTAGTAATAGTAGAAGTAGTAGTAGTAGTAGTAGTAGTAGTAATAGTAGAAGTAGTAGTAGTAGTAGTAGTAGTAGTAGTAGTAGTAGTAGTAGCAGTAGTAGTAATAGTAGAAGTAGTAGTAATAGTAGAAGTAGTAGTAATAGTAGAAGTAGTAGTAGTAGTAATAGTAGAAGTAGTAGTAATAGTAGAAGTAGTAGTAGAAGTAGTAGTAGTAGAAGTAGTAGTAGTAGTAGTAGTAATAGTAGTAGTAGTGGTAGTAATATTGATACAGAGAAATTTTACATTATAATTAAAGCTACATTCTACAATTTTCAATTTGTTTATTTAATTAAAAATTATCCCCTTAATATCACTCTGCAAGCATTAAGCGTTAACATGGTGTACATATATACTTCAAAGCTCAATTTCTAAGAATAAGGATTTCTTCACTACACTATCCAGCCTTGCGAAAAATTCATTTTGAGAAAATTGAGTACAAAGTATAACAATTTACTTATGAAAAGCATAAATAATGGGGAAAGTACTCAGATTTAGAAAACAATTTCCAGAGTAACTATTCTCAACTAATAAGAACAAAGTTTGGAGAAAATCCCCCTGTATTTGAAATAGATTTTAGGTGCTTGATTCGAAATTCATTACACGTACCACAAGAAATAGCTAATTTTACAGACAAGGCATACATTCTGTTCATCAGTAAGGAGATACTTGCATCAACTAACTTGCAGGATGGGTAAAGTAGTTTTCTGTACAAAAGTTGCTAAGCAAGAAGATTGAAAATATGAAAAACAATGGGCAATCAATAGGTCAATAGTTCTTCTCTTATCAGAACGTTCGCCAATGCTTGTGTTGAACACTTTCACCACTCTTCATCTTGGTGAGGCTTGTTTCAAGGGCTCTGTAATGCATCAAAGTTACATCCTTTACTTAACCAACAAGATTATCTTTGCTTCGACCTTTCTATGACTTTAAGGAATCTTTGCTTTGTTCTACCCAATCTTGCAACAAACTGAGTGATAGAACGATAAATTTTTTAACGGAAGGTCGAAAATGTTTCTTTGAGGTTGTTTACTCTCTGGTAATAAACCACGTGTTTTGTTTGCCCAGTAGAATTTCAGAATTTCAGTCATTGACCAATGAAATTTTCATTGAGAGAACGTTTTTCCTGGGAATATACGAGCAGGATAATCTGTTTTAATACAAACGTTTATGTCCTTCAGGACTTTCACAAATAGATCAGACTTTCTTTTAGCCTTTACATTTGAAAAACAAAGGAAAAGGGCTTTCTAAGGATAAGTAGAATTTATTACCTGTGAAGATGAGAACCAACATAAATAACTGTGCCAAATTGAAGAGAAACGAAATCAATGTACTCCTTTGACAGCAAACTATTTTAACAAAATGCATTGACTCTTCTATTTTGGGTGGTGGGGGGAAGGGGAGTTACCAACATAGCTTCAAATTTGTAATCTTTGATGTCTAAATAACTACTCTTAAGTGAAAATAAGAATTAATTATTTCAGCAATTTTTTTCATTTTTCGACCAGTCACCCACCTTAAGTTTATTTTTAGCATTATTAGAACTTTTATTCCCTAAAAAAGTGTTACTTGTGAAGAACAGGGTGTTCTACGCCCTTTTCACTACAAATTCAAAGATACTGTAATGCAGACTTGCTGGTAAGTTTATAAATATCGTTGTAATCATCATAATCATCATCACTAAGTGCCAGATACGATACAGATAACGGAGATTATCTTCTCCCAAAACAATTTATCTCTTGATATTCTGACTAGATAAGAACTGTACACATGCTATAATTTATTTGTAGTTAGATCAGATTTGTCCTGGAAACCAATCTACATAATTAAAAAGTTTATAAATATCGTTGTAATCATCATAATCATCATCACTAAGTGCCAGATACGATACAGATAACGGAGATTATCTTCTCCCAAAACAATTTATCTCTTGATATTCTGACTAGATAAGAACTGTACACATGCTATAATTTATTTGTAGTTAGATCAGATTTGTCCTGGAAACCAATCTACATAATTAAAAAGTTTATAAATATCGTTGTAATCATCATAATCATCATCACTAAGTGCCAGATACGATACAGATAACGGAGATTATCTTCTCCCAAAACAATTTATCTCTTGATATTCTGACTAGATAAGAACTGTACACATGCTATAATTTATTTGTAGTTAGATCAGATTTGTCCTGGAAACTCATCTACATAATTAATATTCTCAACATTGTGGTGCTGCTGCTCGAGTTTTGTTTTCAAAAAAGCACGATATTTCTCGTCTGCAAATATTGATGTTAGCACATTTACACAGTTTTTCTCTTACTTCCTATTCTGATATCAATACCTCAAGATTTGGAATCGGTAGCAGTAGAAAGCTGTTCAAATTTTAGGTAAAGAAATACGGTAAAGATTCTGGTTGCATTGGCAATGGTACTAATACATCACTGGTTTCGGATCTCCTAAATTAAGAAAAGTATTAAGGAAATATTTTTAAAAGTTGAAATATGTAAAATTCTTTTTTATACAAATTGGATTTTCTGAAAGAAGAATTTTTGTAGAAGAAAGTATTGCAGACCACAGAATAGTTAAATGAATATTGTACTGCTAACGCAAACTGTATTTCTCACACTCGTAGGCAGGTTTATTTTCCTTTAATTAGGTCCTAATAATTTTCGTTTTCCTTATTCATGCCTTGTCTGTAAATTGTTAAGATATTAAGATCTGATTGCATAATTAATACATTTATCAGTGTTTTCTTTGTTGATAAAACAGATGGATTCAGCTTAACAGAGCTGATGAGTATGGAAAGCAAATTGTGTTGTTTCATGTTCAATATTAGAAAATTTTCTCCGTCGTGTTTTCTCTTATTTTTAGGTATATGCTGATAGTTTTAGTAAGCCTTAACTGTTATCTGTCCAATGGGCACAAAGCGGCTCTCTCTGATTGGCTTAAACAGACAAATATTTCAGCACTGGCTTGCCAAGGAGAATATACAAATGTATTGTGCCAAAACTACGAAGGGATTCGTATATTGGATGCATTTTGGGGTCGAGATAGTCATTTGATCTGCCAATCATCTGACCCTTTGGACAAACTAACACACAAAGAAATGTGTTACGCTACCGATAAAGATGACGCATACAATAAAATTAAAGAGATGTGCGAAGAAGTGCAGAGTTGCAGAGTTCAAGCCAGCCCACTTCTTTTTGAAGACTTATGTCCAAGAATAAGGAAGTACGTTAGAGTAACGTACGAATGTCGCCAAATGAGTGGAATGAAGAGATTTAACATTGAAGGTGTACAAAAACACCCAAGACGATACCAATAATGACAAACAATAACAATAGTCATATGTAAATAAATGTCAAATTGGAAAATATATTTTTCACGAAATTACTCTTCGTGCAAATTTTCTTTTAGATTGTAAAGTAACTCTGACGTAAAAAAATGTTATTTATTAGTAATTATATGCCTTTTTGTCTGTATTGAATGGCTTTGGTTGTCCATTTATAGCGAAGTGTCTCATGATACCCAATGGTGTTGCATAAAAAAGAAATAAAACCGTAATCTCCATGACCACTGGGCAACAGCAGACTGTTAGGAGATGTATCCTCTAAAAATATACTAATGTGAATAATATTATGGGCATAAGTTATTTTATTAAAACCTAAATCATCCAGTTTATTCAACTAAATAAAATTTCCTTTATCTACAACGTCAATTTCTATTTCCACAAATGGTATTAAATTAGGTACTTTGAATTTACTTATTGCCGGGACAGAGAGCAATTCCAAGAGTAACATTGTGTAGGATAAATTTGTGTAGGGAAACACTTTCCCATCTCTACCTCAATCTATATATATATATATATATATATATATATATAAGTGAGTATATTTGTCTGTCTGTCTGTTTGGAGTAAATTTATGAGAAAACTACTGAGCCTAGGAAGCTGAAATTTGGAGTGTGAGTCTATCTTTATCCGGTTGGGGGGGGGGGGATCTGACCGAAAAGCGCAATGCAAAAAGTGGAACAGCATTAAATAAATTTATTAAAATTGATTTAACCCCTTTTCTAACTCTTCCTCAAGTAATATTTGAAATATAATAATCTCCCACTTTTAATGAAAAATCTGGTTTTCCAGCTCAGCACTTTCAAAATAGTACTATTTTTGGAGGAGTAATTAATAAATAATAAAAAAGTAGATGCTGTGGCACTTTAAAACAGAGTTGTCTTCTAACGTTTGCAAAGAAATCTCGGCCTACACCTGCGATGATTACTTGACGACGTGTTTTAGACATCCTAAAAAAAGCACATTTTCCATTGTCGTAGCAAAAAATCCTATAGATCAAGCAGATAACACGCCCCCCTGAAGTAAAAGAATGCAGTTTGATGGCAACCCTAACCATTGCATATAATTCAAGCTGGAAAAGTCTTCGGTAGGTTTGGCAATTTAACTCTTGATCGAGGATACCCCAAGGTCTGAGAAATGTTATTCGAAAATTTTGGATATCCCCTATAAAGTGGCCTAAGCCCAGATGAGTTGCTAACAAGAACTGGCCTCACCCTGATTTTAAACCTCCGCTGCCTTGCGGCTATACCCAACCTTGGGAAAGGCTTCAGGAGTAAAACTTGAGAAAGAAATCGGTTTCTGTCTTACAGTATATAGCCACTAGGTAAAGGCTAGGTCTACAGCTTAAAACTGTAGTTCGCATCACTAAGGGCATGCGGCTAGAAAACCAAAATGCCAAACAAATAAGATGCGGATAAACTGTAAAATAAAGATACTGGATTGGTCGAGGCCCGGCTTACCAGCGACCGCCATACGGAGTGCTCAGCAGGTTGGATATGGAAAACAGACTACTGCTTTAAGTAGGAGGACGAAAAAGGAGGGGAAAAGTGAGGAAAAAAGGGAGATGCGGACGCCGCTTGAGAAAATTATCACTGCGGGGGCACTTAATATACGAACCCCCACAGGAAAAGGTAAGGAATTCGTTGACTTGATGGGGAGAAGCAGAATTGACATTCGATGCATGCAGGAAACAAAGTGGAAAGAAAGTAAGGCAAGAGCATTAGCCAAAGGGTAAAAGCTGTACTACCATGGGACTGATAAGAACATGAATGGCGTAGGTATTATCCTGAAGGAAGAGTACACCTCGAGTGTACTGGAAGTACAGAGAATGTCGGACCGAGTCATGAGCTTAAAATTGGATGTTAGCGGAGTTCTGACAAATATTGTTATTGCCTATGGACTACAGTGTGGGAGCGAAGTAGAAAAAAGGGAAGTTCTGGAGGGAGTTAAATATCGTAGTAATGAGAATTCCACATGGAGAGAAAATTATCATTGGTGCAGACCTGAAGGGCCATGTGGGAGAAAGAAATGTAGGAGGTGAACAAGTGGCTGGGAGATACGGATATGGAAACAGGAATGAGGGTGGGCAAAAAATCATTGACTTTGCCAGGAGTATTCCTTTAGCAGTCTTAATTACATACTTTAGAAAGAGATTGGAGCAGGGAGTAACATACATGAATGTTTGATGGGTCACGCAGAGTGACCAAACCTTATATAGAAAATTTGAAAGACGTAGTTTGATTGCAAAGTTCTTGGAGGAGGATGTGTTGCTCCTTAACACAAAGTTGTAATTTGCAAACTCAATATCAAAGTAAAGAAGCATAATAAGGTAATTAGGACACCAAAAACTAATTGGTGGAGATGCTAAATTGGGAACTACAGGAAATTATAAACTAAGAAGGGAATATCTTGGAGCACTGGCAAGAGATAACAGACAAAATGAGAGAGTCAGCCCAAACGGTTCTAGGTATGACATTAGAATATCACCAGAAAAGCAAAGAGACCTGTTGGTGGAATGAAACCGTTCAAGCCAGTATAAAACGAAAGAAACAGGCGAAGGAGAGATTTGATCCATCTGGAGAAGAACAAGACAAGCAGGAATACATTATCGCTAGAAGGGAGACAAAACGTAGAGTAGCTAAAGCAAGTATCAGGATTACGATTATTAGAAATTGTCCTTTTTTGTGACAAAGGTATATGGAACAGTATCACCATCTGTGTGACTAGCCTCTCCCAGAAATTAAATGTAAAGATATGATAAACTCATTAGAAAACCCCCATAAAGAACGTGCTTAAATTCAGCTTGATATACGCCGGGGAAGGAGCAAATATGCTACAGGGATCAAAACCTTACTTGAAAGAACAGTTTGTATACAAATGGGGGTAACTAATGTCAGATACAAAATAACAGTTAATTTCATATGGACATACAAAGGAGAGCAATTATAAAAAGAACAACTGCTGCGGTTCTTCGACACAGAGTTTGAAGGATGCATGTATGACGTTAAACAAGGTCTTTGAAACAAGAATGGACAGACAGAAAAGGTAATGTAAGAGTCAGTAAAAATGTTACAAGTTTACTACCAGATTGGGTTTCCATTAAGAGAAGAAAACCGAAGTCTACCGGTCAGCTTACTATTAGCAAGAGAGAGGTTATTATTTATGGGAACATGACTCGAAGAGCATCAGGAATTTGAAGAGCAATATTGTAACGACAAACAAAAGTATCAAGAAATTGGTACAAAGAGAGAACTTGGAAAATTCAATCATGTTTGGTACCTGTCCCATCATGTTGTTTACCATCCAGAAAAACAAAGAAACCCGAGTTGTTTTCAGTTGTGCGGCAAAAAGTAACGGAGAATTGTTAAATGAAAAATTGTTAAAGGGTCCTCAGAATACAAGTAGATTATCAGAAGTTTCTTTACGGTTCATATGATGAAAGATAGGAATGGCCGGGGGCGTAAGGAGGATGTTTCACCAAGGCAAAGTAAAACCAAAAAACTAGGGTGTTGTATTACTTGTGGTGCCCAAGTGTAAATTTGTCCCTTGAACCAAAGACACATTAGATGCTAGTGCGTATATTTGGTGCCACATCATTTCTGAGGTATGTGGTTTTGCTTTGAAACAGAAAGCAACAGAACATAATAATTTTTTTGCTAATGATACTATCGAGGCTCTTAACACCAATTTTTATGTCGACGATATATGGTTTAAAACTCAATTTGTCAAAGACAGAGATTGTGGTTCTCAGCAAGCGGAAGATAACAACAAACATTTCATTGAACGATGTCACCATCAAGCAATCATCTACCTTCAAGTACCTAGGTAGCACAATTTCAGTGACAGGGACTTATAGATGTGGAGATCAACGAAAGGATAAAGACGTTTTCGCAGATTGTTGGTCTGCTGTACCGCCTCCTCAAAGACAAAGAAGTTCCTACAAAAGCAAAACAGATCATTCACTCAGGAATCCTCAGGCCTATCCTGCTATATGGTTGTGAAACATGGACAATCAACAAGAACAATATGAGAAGAATTGTAGCAGCTGATATGAAGGTTGACAGGATGATCAACGGAGTGACCAAATGGGACAGAAAAAGAAATGTAGATCTATGCAAGAACATCAGCATATTGCCTATTGACGTGAAAATCAAGAACACTCAAATACAATGGTACGGACATATCAAGAGGAGACCCTCAGACCACCACTTGTCTCTAGCCTTGAATTACGCAGTTGAAGGCACTAGACCAATCGGCCGGCCACGAAAACGCTGGCACCAGTACCTGTCTGAATACCTTGCAGAGAAGGGCACCATCTGGCAAGAGGTCAACGCGACTGAGCTCTACCTCGACCGTGGCAGATAGTCATCCCTGACGCTTCCTCGCTGACAGACACCCGCCTACTCTGGAGTCCGGTGAGAAGAAGAAGATATATTAGAAGGGTTTAACGTAAAAGAAAAGGTAGAACAATTCGTTGATGAATTTAAGACTGCTTGAAAAATGGAGGATATAATATCAGAAAGCTTAATTCATCAAGTTGGAAGACCTCAACAGTGTACCCTTGGAAGACCAAACTCCGTCACTGAAAGATTAAAACTTAGCTAGCGGAAAATTTCTTAACTAAACAAATATTGGGCGTGCAGTGGATGCCGCAAAGAAAATGTACTATTGGTATGAAAGATTACGCATCCGCTCTACTTGGGATCTTGTCATCAGCTTTTGACTACCTCGGAATTTGCCAGACTACTATTCTGGGCTGGAAATCAATCTACAATTGTGTGGGTAAAAAGTGGAATGAGACAGTAAGTTGCGCGATGAGGTAGTTGAGGAATGGATGGAGTAGAAGGAAAATGTCTCCTGATGAGACAATTTTAGACGTAAAAGGCCTTCCATGCCAAATAATTCAAGTTACAATGCGAAAATTATTGGATCGGATCCTTCAGCGTAGCATGGGTATAGAACTGTGTCATATTTATGATTTGTCAACCTCAGTGGCGAAATAACTTGTAGTTTTATTTTTATGAAGTTTAGGACTAATCCCCTATAAGTATGTAAAATGGTTTAAAAGTTAGAATTGACTGCAGTTACTGTCTTAACATTTATTACTCAATTTCTGCTTAGAGAGTTCAATCGTCAAATAAACGGCTCTTAGGTAATGTTTTGAACAGATTTATAACTGTAACGAAATACCTAAAAACAATGATAAAGGGTTTGATTTCTCTGTAGCTAACCGAATGGCAAAAATAATAGAGCAGTCCAGCGATTTGGAGTGAAAGCATAAAGCATGTTAGATCCCAGGGCAACCCAGCAGCTATTGCATTAAGGGAATGAGAGTGGATGACGTAAAGAATTACATGTTACACAGACAAGCGCTTTTGTGACATGATAAAAGCGAGTGGTTAAATAGGCATCTTTAGATTTCAGTCACTAACTTTCAATGAGGACCGTTTAAAGAAAGGGAAAGTTGACAGAAAAGCTGCAGTAAATGCCATGGTGTCGTCAGTGGGTTTCGTGATGTTTGATGTTAACGTTCAGGCAGTTTAACAGGCGAGTTTTGTGAAGGACCAGAAGAAAAAGAAGACTTGCAAGATTAAAACCATAAGGTAAAAAAGGAGTTTGTGAATCGTAGGGGAATTAAACCGATCCGAGTTAACTTTTGAATTCAAACGTACAGCCATTTAATCGCCAAATCACAGGACAGTTTAGTGCGTGAACTCTAGCGTAATGGAAACTCGAAGAAGGCCTTTCTTATTTTTTGGAATAGTTGTATTTAAGTAGATTAAACGATTCAGAGGAGATCTTTGAGCCACCCTGTAAAAGGACAAATTCACCCTTGAGGACATTTACGTCATTAGAACAGGGTTTTTAGTACAGACATGCAAAAGTAGAAACCTTTTCTGCTTTTTCTCAGCTTTCTTTTCAGGGCTGTGGTCGTAACAACCACGCATTGACGTGATTTCGGGAATGATGCCAATTCTTGTTGGACTAAAATTATCTTGAAGCACTCTGGTATTTCGTTCTACAAGAATCAAACTTTTAACTTTAATAATCAGATTTGTTAAGTAAGGAAAGACATCATGATGTGCTTTCTTCTGATAGAACAAGACTCAGGGAATAATTTGCTTCAATTTTCCTGTACCGTTTCTTTACTATTCCAAATTATGATAATTTATTTCTTCTTTAAGTAATTTTACGTCAAGGTTACATGGAGTTATCTAGAGTTGAATTAGTCTCATGTAATAGAAACCATAAAAAAACCTTGTAAAAGACAGGAAAAGTAGTTTTCATTTGAAATTTGACAATCTATTTCGACATTTCTATTGACATTATACTTAAACTCATTCGAATAACGATTTCTTTATCGGTTTCGCTAAATGAAAGTAGCCTAAAACAATACTGTTGACCAACTCTGACGAATGCTTTCCTTAGATCAAGATACATGGCACAAATTATTTCACCTGAGTCCATTTCCTGCCTTATCCTGGAGCTAATGCTCTAGGATAAGGCAGGAAATGGAGGACCATATGCAACACTCATTAGAGTGTTGCATCTGGTTTAGATGAACGTTCAGGCGAAAAGTTTTCTTTAAAAGTTTTCTTTTCCTAAACCTTGTCAAAATTTTTGTGGATTAGAGCATTTAAAGAATTATATTGCTGTACATTTTCAAAAAACGCCACAGCTTAATTCTAAATAAATAATGCTTTCCATTGGGAATGTGTCTATTTTTGCCTACTATTTTCTACTTCACAATTTTCATTTTTTTTGTACTAAATTATTTTATTTAAATTGTATGTTGAGTGTACAGGAAACTGAAATTACTCAATTCTACTGCATTATTATCATATATGCAAGTATTATCATTGATAAAATTATTTAAAAGGCTTATCATACCTTTAAAAACATTACCGTTCTCCAACCTTACAAAAGTAACAAGACTCACTATCCAAGATAAAAAGCTCAAACTACTATGCTCAAGAATTGAGGTATGGTGCCAAAGATATTCAGAGGAAATATAACGAGTTTATTCAAGAGACATCTTGTTGAAGCCGCATAAGATATCAGTATATGCAGCTGCAAACGATACAAGCTTCTTCTCTCTCTAAAAATAACCACTAAAAATCTTATTTGTTTTCAAGCTGTGATAAATGATCTGCCTTAATCCTTTTATCTATCCACATGGTCATTAGTCAATCAATTAACCTATACAACTACCTTTCTACGTATCTATCCAATTATTATCGACCAACCTAATTTCTTTAGGATCGAGAAGAAATCACGAGGACTATTCTTCAACAGAATCAAAAGAAAAGGATGCCTTCAAAATCTTGACTTTGTATTAAATCAGCAATCAAGATGGAAATAATACCCACACTACTCAAACGGAACACCAAATAACGTAGGATATTTAAGAAATCTTCACTTGACCTAAACAAAATAAATATTCACCAAAACATCTACTTCAAAAACTAATCCGTAAAATAACCTCAACAAAATTTAAACAGCAGGTCTGTAACGGTACAGAATACAACTGTGAATTTTCCCGTAGGATCTAAGTTTCCACAAAGATTTAGTCTTTCTTGCCGCTGTCTGTTATATCCCATTTCCTGGCCAATTACCCTCTTAAATTTGTTACTGAACTGCCAAAGCAACATTCTACTTTCCTCCCTGTTATTTGAAAAAAATGACAGAAAAACGGGTTATAACAGCTGAAACGTTGCAAAGAAATAAATGAGAAGTCATAGGGAATTGTCTCTATGACCAGAAATCCATCTTTTCCTGCCCCCACCTGTCACTTATGAATGCACTGTTCAGATTTGCACTTTTTTTCCAGATACTCCTGGTCAATATTGATAACAAAACATGGTTTTAATCTCCACCCCTACAAAACACTCATTGTATCTGTTTTTACCTTGTTTTTCTAACTATTGCATACCTAAAAACAAACTTTAAATTAAACATCGACCAGACAGAATACTGTTCTAAAGTAATTTACCCCACAAAAAGTGTCTTTAATACTTTTTAACTTGACAATAAAAGTTCGAAATGGCTGGATACAATTTTTGCCACATTTTAAAAACTAAACCTTGTCATGCTAAGGTTCAGAATGCCAGTGACACAAAAAATCTAAATAATTAAAATTTTCGTAAACTATCCTTTTATATAAAGTACTTATAAATATAATACTGTTACTTAATATAATACTGTTACTCAGTATCGATAAAAATAATAAAAGAAAATGCCAGGACAGATGAAATGAAGAGACTCTTGATCTATGATGTAACAACAGGACTTCCTTCGGTATCTGATAATAATGGTGAATATTACTCATTCAGTTTTCATACTGGCAATTCAAATTTATATGCTGTTGATAACTATTTGTTGGAAATCCAATTTGATGCTAATATAGACGTAATTAATATCAACTTAATAATAGTTGGTCTACTGCCTAGTTTTAGACACTAGACTCTCGCCTTTTAAGGCAAGCCACCTTTCTCGTATCCCTGTTCTCCGTCGCCAAAATAAGACTGTTTCACAATCAAATTATGCAGCGATAGTAAAATTGAATTTGGCAACATAAGAAAAATTTACAAATTGGGTGTTTTGCCTAGATAACATTGCAGATTTTGCAAAGGCTTATTTCAATGACAGCATGCAAAGGAAATCTGGGCAGAATGGTTTTCACTGAACATTGTATGCTTTAGTTCAAAACCATGTACGCTCCAGCGAGTGAACTAAATAATCCCTAGAACCTATAAAGTAGGGTCCTAATTCTACAAAACAATTGGTGAATTTAAATGTAATTTAGCTAAAATGATAAAAAAATATTTTTTATCTTTTGTTTGAATTTTTACTCTAACAATAATGGACCAATTCAGTAATAGGCAGAAATTTTTAATTTTTTCCTTAATTGAACAACCATAATAAGGTAGTTTGCATAAAATTAATCAGACTGAATTCAATCAAGGTAGTTAACCCATTGAAATGAATGTACGGTTGAACAATTTCGCTGAATAAAAAACAAAGATTTACTGGTGGCTGCTTAACGTTTGTTCGTAATCATCAACTTAAGACTTATTGAACATGATTAAACAGACGACTTGACGGTGAATGTTCTCATTTCGTTAAAATTTCCACTGGCCCTTCCTCCAAAGACAGCTTGGGTCCAACTCTTTTGATACGATTTTGGTTAATTTTTTCCAATTTTCAAGGCTTAAATTAGAATAAGAGAAATTATAATAAATACAGTATAACTATATATTATACCAAAAGGAATTGATCTATTAACTTCATTGCTGCAGTCTGTTCAAAAGACCAGATGTGTGGAGCTGGAACACAGGGTGTGAGCTTGTTGATAAGGTACGTTGACTAAACTTGACATTAGAGTACGAAGGGTTAACTATTGTTTCTTTTGGAATAGTATAGTTTTTATAATATGGACAGAATTGCATTGATAATAAATCTAGAGCTGCAGTCGCGCTGAGTTTAGTTCAATATTTTAAAAAGTAATTAAAAATATATTTTCAAAAGGAAAATAAAACAACTAAATATTGTTCAGATTCTGCAAACAGGGTCCATTTCTGCAGCAATGCTATTGAATTGATTTTTTATCAATAAAAGGTTTTTAATGTCTTTATAGGATCCGTTAAACCAAAATAGAAAATCATTAAGAATATTCTGGTCACATTATGTAACATTTAATGAGTATGATCCACACTAAGAAAGATCTAATAACATTTTACGACTGCTATTTTTCTTCTCTGAAACAGAAATCACACCAAAAACAACTTATCTTCCCTGTATACGTCTTTATAACCTTTTCCCGATAGAATGCATTTATCCTCCTTACAGAGAAATATGGTACCTCTAGTACGGTACTGTCGGTCTCCTTGTTAGTTTTTTGAAAAATCAGATTACGTATATCGGACCATAAGGAGATTTTCCTAAACAATTCACTTTATTTCAGATTCCTATTAAATTTCAGCTCTGAAGCCCCGAATGACCAATAAAGCCATTATTTGTACTTAAGAGCTTTGTATTTTAGCTTGAAAATGAATTAAACGTTTGTAAAATTTGATACGTTAAATTTTGTTTCCGATTCGTTTCATTCTGAGCAAGGCCTAAAATTTCTTGGGGCATCAAATTACTTTATCATTTGATTTTTTCTTTGTATTTTCAAACATCTTCATTATCTCCCAATCTAAAATCTGTACAAACTCAGTAGTGTGTTACTTATAACGAACGAAGGAACTGGGTCAGTACATATACGGACGTCGTTAAGTCTTTATCTGGGAATCACTCGTGTGGTAAGCTTCTGATCTACTACTTTAGTGCTTACACAGTTTTAATCTTGGACTTTCTTTCCAATGACAATGTTCTTTACTTGCGCAAGCAAAATATACCTTATATTAAGCTCATGAGCTACGATTTATGGCCCAGTGAAAAAAAATATTGCTCTTAATGGTTAAAATTTATGCTCTTAATTTCTTTAGATTTTCTTCCTGGTTAACTTTTAAAGTAGTTTCAAAATTGACTACATATGCTTAATCAATTCCTTGTTACTTTAAAAATAGCACTCTGTATTCCTAGTTACTTTTGGAAGTTTCAGAAGGGCTGCTATTTCGAGGGTGGCACTCAATAACTATTCTAAAAAGGAAATATTTTTAATGTGACGATTTTTAAGAAGTAATGAACAATGTAATAGCTAAAGAAAAGATAATCAAGGTCAATTTCTCTACCTAAAACTAAAATGATTCAATAAAAACACAAGAGTCCTCTTGCAATTTTTTCTTCTTGATTATCTAAATGTAGCAAACTAAACTTGTTACAGAACGTTTTAAAAACTTTATTGTATTTGAAAATAGAACTTTTTCCCACAGAATTTTCCTTAATTCACCTAAAGCTTATGATCAGTGTAGGATTGTAGGCAATAATACACCTTGCACAAATCAATATTCCCAAATGGTTCGGGTTTTTTTATTCAAACTAGGAAACTAATATTGTTGTTTGCATTTCTTAAAGTTTTGAAAAAGCCAAGTCTGGCCCATACACTCCAATAAAAAGTCAAATACGTTATTTGCATCATAGGAGATGAGATAAAACTCTGTAGCTTTCATCACCACTCCCGAATTGCCATTGCGACAAATTGCCCAGTATCTTCTGTCTACGTATTAATAAAAAGATAGCATAATTCATCATAGAACAACCTATTCTGAATACTCGTACCCATAAATCGCATATCTTGACTTAAAATTTTCATAGCCTTACGTTCAAAATTTTTAAATATTCAAAGAAAATACATGTAATTTGAAAATAAAGTGTTAATTAGCACAATGTATCTCTTCATGACATAGCTTCGTCCTTGTATAAAAGGTAATAAATAAAAGGCCTTTGCATCGACTGCTCTGATTCCAAAAATAAATACCTCTGATAACAATAACAATTTTAATGATATGGTTAGAAAAATGGGGCAGGAAGACAACAACGGTCCATCATAAAAACTGGCATAATCCGGATTTACGAAGGACAACAATTACTGATTAAAATGTCAATAATAATAACAATAGTAAAATGATCATGAAGTAACAATAGTATCATAAACTGATATACGAAAGTATTTTTTTTAGCAATAACAATACAACTAAAAACTCCCTATTCCCGAACTTCTTCTTATGGCTTATCAACAGAGACAGGGTCAAAATATACGAAGGAAAGCAAGCTCTTAAAGAAAGATGGCTTCTTCTTAATCTCGCAGCAAAAAAAATCATATTGAAATAATTCTACATTTGTTAGAATTTTTATGTTATCTTACTGTTGAAGAGTGTTACTAAAAGCAACGTTTTAAGCAAGTTTTTTATTTATTTCAATGCATAATAAAATAATGGGATACATGTAAAAATTTCTGGCAACGGAGCTGTACAAATCCAAAGTCTTTATAGGCAATATTTTAAAGGACTACTAAAACCTATCTGGACGTAGTTATGCATACACATTGAAACGTAGAGCTCTATCTTGATTGACAAATTGTTGAAGCCAGTAAACAAACATGCGCAGGTCTTTAAAAGAACTGGAAGCTTTCACTTCCAAAATCCTTTGCTGAATCGTCTCTTTAATTGATTGGAGATAGTTAAATCTTATCCCACTTGTCTTATTTGGTTTTAACGATTTTTTTTTCTGCCCTGATTCATGATTCTACACTCCAACGAGTTTACATGTGTCCACTATTCGTCTTTGACTTCCTTGAACGTTTCTTTGAAGGTCTTTTTAAACCATACAACTTTATCCACTTATAAAACACAGGTTCGAGCACGAACCACATTTACTGGTGACAGAAATGAAAAAATTTTGATGTACAAATTATTCATTGGTAACCTCAAGATTATGGGTATAAATTTCTATCTCTTTGATTCTTAAAACTGGAGAATCAGCTTATTACAGACAAATTGTCATTTCAAGCTCTTCCATTCAGAAACAGAATGTGGTAAACATTTGATTTTCAAAAACAGTAGTTTACTTAACACAAACTTGAAAATTAATTTTGTCAATTATTCTGGGTGTTTGGGAAAAGACCAAAAAATATTTCTAATATTTTTTAGTGTTGGTAAAATATTTTTCAAAAAGTGAATTCAC
>RDPX01000275.1:344661-374712 GCA_003991215.1 Morbakka virulenta
TCTCTCTCTCTCTCTCTCTCTCTCTCTCTCTCTCTCTCTCTCTCTCTCTCTCTCTCTCTCTCTCTCTCTCTCTCTCTCTCTCTCTCTCTCTCTCTCTCTCTCTCTCTCTCTCTATCTATCTATCTATCTAAGTATCTTACCGTATAATTTCGGAGGATAGTTAATTTATTGACCGGAAAGGCATCCGGCCAAGAAATTTCTCACTGCCAAAACACAAGTTCATTTGAAGGGCACCGTCTGAGCCTCAGTTACAGGGGCAAAAAAAATGACCTTAAAACAACAACAACAAAAATTAATGAGGTACCTTTTGGGAGCGTCAAATTATTTTACCCATAGTATTTGGGCTCTGGCTACGAGTACATTTCCATTTTCCTTTAAATGGCCTTGTTTCACAATCAGAAAACAGGGAGGTAATGATATATTTCTATTTTTGTTACGGCATGGTCTCACTTTACATGAAAGTTACACTAGGGGGCAACGTAGTTTTGCTTATGAGTAAGAAATAATCACGAATTAAGTGCTGGAAATTATTTTCATGAATTTTTTTGTTTCAGAACGGAGAGCTGTCGAAAATACTGACGAAGAGGACAAAATGGAAAAAAGTCAGTTTGTTGACAGTAAAAGAAGCAAAGTAAAGCAAAAAGGAATTAATACTAGTGATCTTGAAGCTGATCCTGGTTCAGCCCCTGAAAGTGGATCTGGGGAACCTGCTGTAAGAAGAGGGTCATTCAAGGATAACCAAGACCCAAGCAGTGCCCCTGAAAAGATAAAAATAAGTCCAGCACCCCAAAGGGGTACCCAGGTAGAACTGGAGTCAATGACTTCAAATACAGATGGTCCTAACTCTTCTCTACAAAAGACACCCCAGATTTCCTCAAGGAGCAAAGGAAATGAAAATTTAAATGCTGCCAATAATAACGTTACCATCGCTAAAAGGACGTCAGTAATTCCGATTGGAAGTGCTCCGTCACAGTATACTGGAATAGAAAATTATTCAAACATTAAAAGAACAGCTCTTCCTGTTGAAACAGGCCACTTTGAAAATCCATCCGGAAATAACATTTCCAAAGCAGCAAATAAAACTGTGATAAATGTTCCTGGGATCGAAAGAAAATTTCCTGTTATAAAAGCACCAGATAGATTAGGCGAGAAAGATCATATTGAAGAAGTAAAGAACGAAACACAAGAAGAAAAAAAACCCGAGGCTGAAAACAAGGTTAAAAATGTAAGCGGAAATGCAACGAATGAGGAAGGCGAATCTCGGCCCACGGAAGATTTGAAGGAAAAAAAGGAGACGAAAAAAGAAAAAGAAATTGATGTTGAAGCTTTGAATGTTGATACCCTTATTAGTATGAAAAATCCTTCAAGTAATGAAAAAGAAAAAAGTAAAGAAAAAACAAGCGAGAAAAACGAGAAAAACGAAAACAGCAAAGTTCTGGAAGAGAACACAAAGCCTTCCGAAAAAGCAAGCAATAAACAAGGCACGAAAAACGCGGAGGAATCAACGAATTCCAACACTGAAAAAGACAATAAAAATGTTATTAAGCAGGGAACTGAACTGAACAGCAACAACACTGGCAATGAGAGTAAACTTAATAGTAATGGAAATGACGGACAATTGGAAAAGCTTAAAAAAGAGGTTTCAAGTGGCACCACTGTGGCAAATAGCACAACAAAACCAAATGGAGATTCCTCTGATGTTCCAAATTCAACTCTGGACTATTACTCTGCCAAACATGAAGGAAATAACACTTTAAATAAGGAAAATGTTGGCACCGTTACACCTGAAAAAAATGAAACAAAGGAGGTAGGCACAATGAGAAATAATGTAAACAATAAAAATGACCAAGATTTTGGTACTGCGCTAAACACAACATCTATGAGTAATTCCCTTAACAAATTTGGTGAAAGGCCAACCGAAAACTATAACAAGAATCAAGAACAGTCACAAAACAGAGGCAGAGAGACGGTTGAATTTCCCAGCGGTGAAACGTCCCAAGAAAAAAAGACAAGTGAAAATAAAACTATAACTCAAACTTCAACCGTTACTACGAATGACGCAGAGTCAATAACAGATAACAATGAAAACAATTATTCAAACAACACAGGAAGTTCTGATGTTATTTTATTTTCTTCAAGACCTCTTAATAAAACGTACAATATTCTTCCAAAAACAGACAGCAATAATAGCAATACAACAAATGTAGCAAAACATGTTGGTAAATCATCTAATGGTACAAGACGTACACAAGTCCCTGGCAGCCATTTAAAGAATGTTGAATATACTGATGACGACGCTGATGAAAATGGACCAACGTCTGCATCGGGATCTGGATCCGATGCTGAATCTGGTTCCGGGTCTGAAAGGAATGATGACAATGAAACAAATACAACCTCACCTTTATCGGCAACGAATTTTCCCCAAGACGAACATGTAAATGAGAAGGCTGTTCCATTGCCTCCAGTTGCTACTAACCCTAAGTCCTCTTCAGACCAAATCACAGCTGGTTCACTTACAACTCCTCTTGCTAGTACAGCACCAAATGTTCCTGCACAACCATCGTCTGCTACGTCTTCCGACTACGCTCGGACACAGCTTATTGCTTCTCTTGGTGCTGGAAGTTTGAGCACACCTAAAAGGGAAGAAAATGACATACTAAAAGCAAGTGGAAGCTTGGCTTCTGTAGCACCCAAATTTAGCAAAAAGACGTTGGAAGGTTTTAACAAAACTAATAAAACAGAAAGCGATGACAGTTCACCACAATCTGACCAGGCATCCGGAAGTGGGTTATTCGGAAGTGGTAATGCTGATCTTGGTGATATTCAACTGCTTCACCACGCTACTAAAATGCCTCACAAGAATGTTACAAATGCAGACGAAAACAATTCTGGTGCACTAGTGGCATCAATGATACAGTCATCATTTGACATCATGCACGTTAAAACCCCAAATAAGAAAACAATAGCACCTGACATAGAAGTACAAAACAAACCTATCAAAAAGGAGGAGAAAAATACAACTGCAAACAAACACGCAAAGAACGAGTTTAATGTAACTTATGGAACCTTTACCGATAGTAACCAAACATCTTCAGGTAATGACACAGCAAGTGACACTGCGATACGATACATGGAAGAAGCTGTAAAGGTAGCAAAGAAAAAGAATGAAGCCAACTCAACAAAGTCAGGCAGTACAAAAGCCGCCGAAAGCCTTATTGCACAGGAACTTGAAGATGTCTTATCCGCATCTGTTACTAAAAATCCGCAAAAAGAGAACAAAACGTCACCAAAAGGTTTTACTGAAACCAATATTATGATAAACGAGAATTTGGCGAACAGTGAAAACACATATCCATCATCAGGTGAGGAAGCTGATCTGCTGCCATCAGCTTCAAAAATACAACCAAAAGATGACGAGGATGGTTTGCCAGGAGGATTTGGTGACGATCTTGGTGAGGACGATTTGCAGAAGTTGCAAGCATTGACAACAAAGCTTAAGTCTGACAGTGAAGGGGATGAACTGGCAGGAGTTGGAGACCTAATGGGATCACTGACACCAACCAAGAGCAAAGTTGATAAAGCAGCAAAAAAAGATACTTTATCTGGTTCACAAAATGAAACAACAACCGAGATAAATAAAGCAATGGCAGAGAACACAACGTTGTCGAACAAAAACAGCAGTATCAATGTAACACAGTCGGGGCAGGAATCTACAAATTTGACAGCCAATTCTCCTAAATCATGGACAATGATTCTTAATGGGACCTCATCGGATACGAGTCTTCCTGGTTCCTATGGAGAAGATACATATGATTTGGAAGGCAGTGGTTCAAAGGGGTCTGGATCTGGATCAGGGCATCATAAAGACGACATTGACATGCAAGTAGAAAGCTCTATTGGCTCGTCCTTCGAAGCAAGTATAGCAGAAGCCAAAAAACTTTTAAGAGAGCATGGTTCGGGTTCGGGCTCTGGAGGAAGCGATTTGTCTGGCTCAGAAATACTTCCTGGTGACTATGGTTCAGAGGAACCTTTATCACTTGACGAAGATAATGGCCAATATGGAAGTGGTAATGACTTAGATATGTCTGGATTTGACTTTATGTCTGGCAATTCTGGTAGTGGGTCTGGTGTAGATCAACTAAATATCGAGGAGTATATGAAACGTCAGAACACTAGGCATACATCTTCAATACCTCTTGATGCAAGCAAAAGAGGACCTGGCGCTAGTGAGCGGAGACGGCACTCAGCAAGCCGTAAGGTGTCTGAAATTACTACTTCATCAGAATCTGGATCCGGACAGGAATTTCCACGAGAAACAGTTTCCTATGAGTCAAAGCCTTACAGTCTTAACAACAGCTACCAAACAGGCAGTGGTAGTGGCACTCAGCCAATGTACACTCAGGAAAAGACTATACCTGCACTTGCACCTGCACCTGCACCCGCACCCGCACCTGCACCCGCACTTGCACCCGCACTTGCACCAGTAGTAAACAATCCGCCACAAGTAAACGTCGATAATGCAATAACAAGTGCTCAGACTTCATTTGCAAGGCCACAAACAACCACAGGCAGTAATCAATACGTTCAACATTCCAATTATTACCAACGGCCTCAACCTGCTTCCGGGTGGAATGCTGAGATAGCATCTGCTTCTGGAGAGCCGTCGGGGTCTGGAGGAGAATCTGGGGAACAGTTTGATCAGGTCAACTTGGCAAACAGCAAACCTGCATTTACAATTAAAGGAGAAAATGCAGCTGGGGTATATATGTCACAAGGTTCTGGGTCTGGTCAGGCTGCACCAGCTTCGGTTAGCACTGCACCTCAAAAGGTGTATCCGGTGTCTAGCCCAATTTCAGGAACGAATGACTTAAATACAAACCGAAATGCTGCAACTGCAGTAAATTCCAACAACCAGATAACCCAAACAGTCAATACAAATCCAACAACTAATTCTATTAACACAAATACTCAGTTCAAAACAACACAGAATACAAATCTTCATCAAGGAAACATTTTATCTGAAATGCAGGAACCATATGTTGGAGCAAGTCTGGAAGAATCCGGATCTGGTGCGCCAATCATTCCTTATGATCAAGGCTTAGTAATGAAACATCTAGCAGAGGGCAGCGGTATACATCCATTTCCACAGGGTCATAACCCACTTAGTCCAGGATTAAGTTTTCATCTAAGTGGAAATACTGCCAGTCCTTTAATGCATACTACACCGCTAAATTTCCATTCCAACTTAACGGTATCTGTTGGAACACCTGAAACAAAAACAATTCATGGTGAAGATAACAATATGCAATATTATACAACTTTATCTGGGTCGGGCCAGTCTGAAAAAGACAGTGAAAGTGGTTTGGAAGGAGCCAGTGGAAGTGGCAGTGGTTCAGGTGGAAATGCTGAAACAACAGCATTAAAACAGGGGGATAAAACTATCCCGTCCTCTGAACAAAGAGACAATAGTTCACCCCAAACTCAGCAGGAGAAAATGAACAGTCAAGCAACACCATCTGTTCAAAATCTGACTCCAATAGCAGTACAAGAACAAAAGGAGGAAAGCACAAGCACACCTAATATTCAAAGTAGTTCTAGCGAAAATGTAATTAACACTCCAGTTGCTTCACAAGTAACAGAGAACACTAAAGTTTCTGACGAAAAACAAAAAGAACAAAGTGAGCCCACAAAAGAACAAACCTATCAGATAACTGAAGTTAAGACTGATGAACTTCAACCAGAAGCAACTGAAACCAGCGAAGTAACCCTAGGCAACGAAGAAGAAAAAGAGATTCACAAAAAGAGAAAAAAGAAGAGTCACAAAAGACATCACAAAAGACACAAACATCATCATAGGCATCCAAGTCATGAGCAAGCGTCAAAACATCAAATGGTAGATTGTATATGCCCTGGTAATCCTTGTTGCATGCCAGTCGGGCCACAAGCTAGTGCTCAAGAAGGAAATTCAGCAGCAGCAGCGGGGGGAGCCTCTGCTACCGCAGGGGGATCAACAGGAGGGAGCGGTGGAGCTGCTACAGGATCAACTGGCGGACAGGCAATGCAGCCACCACAAGGAAAACAAAGCTCGGGTTACACTGTGAGTACGAAATACTATTTTCTACTATTCTAACCATGTTTATTTAGTGAGGATTAGAAAAAGAACTACAAACCTCCTATTTTTCTAGATATAAAGTACTAGCTTCTGAGGAAACAAAGTACATAACTTTTATACTTTCAAATTGTTAAGGGCAATTTCGAATTAATTGGCTGACAAAACATTTTTCTTAGCGCCTCTTATACCTTCACCGTTTGGATAAGTGATTCCAGTAGCAAACTAAAACATGTATATTAAAACACATCAACGACGTATATTGAAGAATTATACATTTTACAACATTAAATCGAAAAGATTTTTAAAAATATTGAGCTTGCCTCGTAAGTGAAGTATTAGAAAAGAGAAAATGCTTATTTTCCAGGTCAACAAGTTCTCTGGAATTGTTGAAGCTTCAATTTATTAATTTTAATTAATTCAAAATTGGAAAATATTGTTCAAAATTGCCGATTGGATATAAATTTTAACTCTTCTTGTTTGAAGACATTGTAATCAATGTAGCTTAGTCATTGTGGTGCACCGTATTTCATTTTTTGGCACCCTATAAACATAGTCCTCCAAAACTGAAGACTGGAAATAATTTCCCCAACAAACTCTACTAAGAGAAAGAACATGCTGTTTTAATGAAAAATTGTAATACTTTGGGAAACAATAATATAGTATAAAAACAAGGGGAAATTAAGGAAAGATATTCATATAAACGATTACTAGTACAAAACCTAAAAATAGCAATTAAAAAACGATCATTTTGGTGGATAGCTATTTTCAAAGCACTCGACTGGGCCAAAGGCGCCAGAGTAAGAAAGCTGAAAGAAAATGTGTTTTCTATTTAGCACTGAAACCAAAGAGCGAATCGAGAAAGCCAGTCAATTTTTTGTAATAGCCTGAGTTAGGCCCATCACTTTTTGTGATAAGCTGTGGATAGCCCGTCACTTTTGGTGACAGGCCGTCTGAAAGAATTGTGAGCAATAAACAGAGTCCTTGTATGCAAAGAGAAGGTGATAGAAATTTAATACGAATAGCTCGTACCTGGCATCCGTACCTGGCATCACACCGGTAGTTAAATTACGCACAACTTTATTCCAATTCTTGGCAGGCAAGACATTCTTTGTTGACAAAGGAAGAATTTTCTGCGAGGTAAAAATAACTTGAGGTGCAGTAGCACGATAACATTCAGAAACTGCCCTGGTAATTTGATTCTCAAATTTTACTGAAACCAGTTCTATCCAAGGTAGCTTTGAGGTATATAGTGCGTTCTTGGCGAACTGTTTAAAAGGGTTTTCAAAACTAGATAGCTTGTGCCAAATTACTTTCTGTAAAACATCGTTACCGATATTTTAAAGAATATAATTCAGAGAAATAGAGGGTGTAAAAAGCGGCGAAACAAAGATTTGAAGCACATATTAGAAACAAAACAAAATTCAGCTCTTCAATCTCATATATCAGTTCTTTATTTTTCTAGAAATAAGACCATCCTTTTCTAAACTACCCATCTTCTTAATATTTACAAAGGCAAATTAAATACTCTGCAATTACAAGAACAAATATTACTAAATCATTTAAGGTCACTGTATCTATGTGAACAAAATTTTTTTCAAAACCCTAAACTATAATGGATCAGCCATTAGTACAGTGCCCTGGTTTTCATATAGTTTTTTTAGTTAAACGTATTCATCTTAATTTTTTACAGCGGGGATAACATATTTGACATTCTCACGGGTGCTTAAACACTTCCGTAGTATCATGTAAACAGTCACACTATTTATGCTACTAACTCTTAAAATGTCACTCATATTTTCCTGACTAACTGACAGCATTATATTAGATTTTACTAGTCCAAAACCAGTTCTGAAATCAATGTTTTGATATTCAGAGAATACACTAAAGGTTCTCATAGTTACTGAATACTGTAACTCTATTTTAGCAACAGTTCCAATTATTTAGCTCTACTAAATACTTCATTAAATTTTTCTGCATTAAGCAAATATTGAGTCTTTCACTTACGAAACACCTGGTAGATTTTGGGGCCATTTTTGGCTTTTACGGATATATGAAGTAACCAAAAGGAAGCAACAGATAAAAAAAAGTGACCAAAAGGCACACATGACACCATAAAAATACATACGAATGCCCTGCAGGACCCTACCGTGGGAAGGCTCCTCCTCTTGGGTTAGTCTAGAGCTAGTGCTCGATCACATCAAGGCCACCTGTCCTGCCTGCTTGACCCCTACAACTCAAGACCCCGACTAGGGAGGTAGCAGAGCTATACACTTGATCTTAGCCAAAAGATCGAGAAGAAAATACTACATTACAGTATTTGCTAAAACTTCGATGATCATCTGTTCGTACTCAACGTACTGCATCCTTTAACACATGACTTTTATTCTGTTTTCCTGTCTTTCTACAGGACCCCAATTCATTTCCTCAAGAAGGAGATATAGTCACGGAAGAATTCCTAGATCATTTAATGGTCAGTCAGTTACTGGAGCAAAACATAAATCTTTTTTACACAAACATGGCTGGAAGGCCTGGAGAACAAGGAGAAATGGGTGAACAAGGTCTAAATGGGCAACAAGGGCCCTCTGGCTTACCAGGAATGCCCGGTCCACCAGGAGAGCAAGGTTCAATAGGTAATGTAGCTTTTTGTCCGTTGCGGACGATGATAAAACATAGCAATATGAAAATAGTAAGTAAAATCTTGTCAATATCTGCCGGGGGAATATGGGCTTTTCTGGTGGGGGACGGGTTAAGAGTAAAGAACTGTAAACGCCAAAATGCCACTGCGTGTATGGAACGTTGAAAAAAGGCAGAAAAAAGGCAAGAAAAAAAAGAAAAAAGAGGTTAAGTCAACCAATAAAGGTTTACTTTAGAATTAAAAACATACAAGTCATATGATTAAGGAGAGCACTCAGAACCCAAAGAGTTTTAAAACTTAGCAAGTAACTCAACGGCTTGAAAGTTCTTCATAAAGCAAACTTCTAAAATCTAACAAACGGATGAAACCATGAGTGTCTTCAAAACTGAGTTAAAAGTGAAAAACTCTTTGACATATCCATGGCAATGTGGAAATGATGACGAGGGGTGTTATATGTTACTATTAATTCTTTAGGAATAGTTTCATTCCTCATATAGCAAAAAGGGCCACTTGCTTCTAGAGTAGATGATACGTTTGAGTCAGACAAAGCTAAAATGAATAAATCAGTAAATAAAGAGCGATTAGTTAGAATATAAAACTTTAATGGCTGAAAAATATTCAAATTTAGTAATTCTTTAGTGTAAACTACTTTCATTATGGCAACACTTAGTTATTTCTAATGTAAAATCGTAGAAAAATATAAAATATCTGTGAAGTGTGTTTATCTGAGTACCCTGTCATTTACTCAAGACATTGGGAGTCACTCTACGCCAGATTTTCCCATCTCTGGTGCTTCTTACGACTTCTATTTTGGTGATTTTTAGATTTGGTCCACATATGTCACTCTCTGTCGGCCCCTAACTCTCTGTCGTTCTATTTTTCTTGTGACATCTAACTATCCATATTAGTAATCCTTTCTCATTTTGTGATCGTGTGGCTGAAAAACTACGTCTCTATTGTGTAGATGTTCCTCGCCATCATTCGTCCTCTTCCTGCCATATTTAATGCTCCGTCATTTGAAATCCTGTATCGGGTTTCAAAACCGCTAGCATTTTTTCGACATAATTATACGTTTTTATTTAATTTTAGGTCCACCAGGTCCTCAAGGGCCACCAGGGCCAGTTGGTCCAATGGGCGGTCAAGGGCTTCGAGGTGAAATGGGTGATCCAGGTGAACCTGGTTTGGCAGGGCCTCCCGGAAGTCCAGGACCACCTGGTCCTCCAGGGCCTACAGGTCCGGCGGGTGCCGACGCAGTTATGCCAGTAAGTATAATAGATGGTTATTTATCTATAGCATATCCAGGATGTTTAAATACCGCAAGTATTTACCTTTAACATGAAACCCCCATTTTTTGTTTATACTCAACATCTAAACACACTTTAAATGTCTCAGCTAATATCTTTTATTTTCTAGCCTTCTTATTTTAATCAAATTGCAATAAAATAAATTAAGCTTAATATAAATGAGTGCACAAGTATAAGAAAAACAACTATAGTTTTGTGATTGTGTGCTAATTATTGCCCTCTGTATTATCTTTAAATGCATCGAACACAATCGAATTTATACGCATACATTTAGATACTTCTAACATCGTCAAGAAAAGTATCTCTCCAAAAGTAGCTCAGAAAAAGCTTACGACTCAAGGCATGGTAAAGCTCTGACATCTATTGCAGCCTTATTGTTTTCTTCAAACGTCTGTTTCCTAAAACCTACTCTGTTTATATACTGACTGTCATGATCTGTAACATATACTTATTGAAAATGACACTACATGATGTCCAAATACGCAATAAATTAAAACCTGTTCTTTTTCTTACATTGAATATATCAAAATCGGGAAGATTATATTTTTGGAATTTGCTTTATATTTTATTATTTTAAACTGTCTTGAAAAGATGGATTTTTAAGCTGGAAAAATAGTTATAATTATCAAATTATGAATAATGTTCCCTGGTTTGCGAACAAAATTACGAAATTTGAGAAAAATTTAGGGCCTTAATTTATTTTTAAAGACATATTTAATTCAAAAATATCAACATTTAATAATTTGACATGACATAATTTCACACGAATTACATAATTTCACATGAATCACAGAACCAAACCTGTATCCAATTAAAGACAAGTACTTCCGAAGGAAATATCTGTGTTCCGAAATTCAATGGCTCGACTGATGGTGGCAGAGTTTGGGCAGCCAATCAGCGATGCTTGTTAGGTTTTCGAGCATCTCTGAAGCTCATACATGGCTTGCTTCACCGGTTTATTAAACATAACTTTTTCATACATAAAATACGTAAACGTAATGATATCTCCAATTATGGTTAACATGGAGTCAAATGTTAAATATTTGCTGTGCTCACAATCTATTGTCACTTGCAGTGGTATCGTACGGCTTAATTTTTCAAACTGCAGTTTAAAAATTTGGAATTTTAACCTCAAAATTATTGAAAAACTATTTTGCTCTTCATTTTGGTCCTGCTTGATTACGTTCATTCTTGTGGGTGAAGGCTAGTGAAAAACGTGAACAACCAACGTCAGGGGCAAACAAGTTGTAAAATGATAGGGACAAATATTCTCTTCTTAGTAATGTATACAATTACAACATAACACCTTCCTCTAAGTGGTTTATTCTAACACAGAACAATTTCTTCCTCCTTATGTTGTATACCAACACAGCATAATATCTTTCCCTTAGTGGTGTATACTAACAAAGAATAATGCCTTTTTCTTAGTGGTGCATACTATCACAACATAATCTTTCTCTTAGTGGTGTATACTAACACAAGATTCTATCTTTCTTTTAGTGATGTTAACTAACACAGGACAATTTCTTTCTCCTAGTGGTGTATACTAACACAGCATAATATATTCCTCTTAGTGGTGCATACTAACTATCTTCTACTTACTGGTGTACACTAACACAACATAACAACTTTCTCTTTGTGGTTTATATTAACACAGACTAATATCTTAGTGGTATATACTAACACAACATAATTTCTTCTTCTTTGTGGTGTATACTAATACAACACAATATCTTCCTCTTAGTCATGTACACTAACACAACATAATATCTTCCTCTTAGTCATGTACACTAACACAACATATTTTCCTCTTAGTCATGTACACTAACAGAGCATAATATTTTCCTCTTAGTCATGTACACTAACGCGGCATAATATTTTCCTCTTAGTTATGTACACTAAGAGAGCATAATATGTTCCTCTTAGCGATGTACACTAACACAACATAATATCTTTCTCTCAGTGGCGTATACTAACAACAAAATATCCTGTTACTTGTGTGTACCAATATATATCAAATCATGTTGGGATTAATTATTTTGATTTTCCTTTTAATCTATGCTAGGCAAAAGAAAAGTCGTTTTTTCAGTCGCCGTCATAAATAGTTTCATAAAAAAAGTGAATATAAAATAAATTAGCATCAAGCAAACTCGCTTACAACTAAAATTTTACTAAAGATAAAATATGAGTTTTATTAGCTATTCAACTTAATCCTTAACAGTACTCCGGACTCCAATAAGGTCAGGACATTCCTTCGCGAAAATTTTAACGGTATCATTGGGCCGAATGTACATCCATATTTTATATACTGTTGTTTGAATAACCATCTTTGTTTGTGACCCTGGGATGTTTTTGGTTTTTGCTGTAACGTAACAAGCATTTTCACAAAAAATGTCAACTTTCTTGTTTCCGTAGAACTGCAGCTATGTGTGTGAAGGAGAAAAGGCGTGGTTGCAATGCAAACAATATGAGGGCATTAAAATCTTACGAGTTTACTGGGGAAGAGAGGATGATCAAATCTGTACCAATCCACCCCGCGGACTCAGTATTGATCGAAGCTGTGAAAGTGACACTGATAATTCTTTCAAGAAAGTGAACAGCCAATGTCAGGGGCAACCTGGTTGTGAAATAATAGCATCAAATATCTTCTTCGATGATGATACTTGCGGAGATGTTTATAAATATTTAAAAATCTGTTATGAGTGTATTCCTGATGTACCGGGTAATCTGGGTGTAATGTTGAACAGGAAGCGAAAAAGAAGACGACGGGCTGGGGAGAAGAACAGACGGAGCAGTGACCGTCGAGGGAAGCGATCAACTGCAGAGAACGTGCCTGCTTATCTATGGGATCACGCAGTACACAATCCAAAAAAGAAGAAAAACTAAGTAACATACTTTTGAGTTTTTGCTATTAAATCCTCGTGGACAGGAAAAATTGTAGATACAATTGTAACAATTTGAAGTTAATCCCGTTTGGGCAATATGATTTTCAAATCTCCGTTCTAGGAATGCAAACATGTTTCTTGGCAGTAAATTGGATTTAATGTTTTATTAGACAAATCACAATACGGAGGTAGATACTTCTCAAATCATCACTTGAAATACCAAGAAAATTCATCAACTGTAGTCACCAGCAATGGTTGTTAGTCTTTTTTATATATAAACAAAGGGCGTGCGTATTATCAGGCGGAGACATGGTGTCCTAATGGTATGGCTATTTTGGATCTGTGATGTTTTAAGGGTTTCTTAACAGTTCCTTCTTCCTGAAGGCCCGTTGCATTTCATGGGAGGCAATTAAAACAAAGTAGTAGTTTCCACAATATTACAACCTTCAATGTCATCTACCCCAAATCGTAAAAGAAGGAAATACCTTAGTTCCTTTCAAGCTAAACAAATTTCCGGGAAAGAAACCCCTAGTATATATTTTCTGGTCACAGGACTATCCGAAGCAGAAACCCATATTATGGGAGTCTAACAGGTATTCCTGAAATCAATGCTACCTTAAAGCGGCAAAGAAACCAACTCTTATTAAGCTTCCAGTTTTGGAAACGTGTTTAAAAGTCCACTTCCCAATGTTTACGAAAATTTCACTCATGAATTCATAAATGAGTTCCGTTTAATATTTAGCTTTTATACACATACATCAAAAGAGTATGATACAATGGTCTTTCGCAATACCGCATATTTGAATATATAAATTACGAGCTAGGAAAAATTAAGTAAGGACTATAAGGCATTGTATACGATATACTTTGTTTGAGTGCGATGTCACACACAGCTAACGTAGAACTGTTTAATACGCGCGGAAAAGGTCCTTCAGAATTTACCATATTTCTATATATTACGTTAACTTCTCAAGAAAGTAACTGCACTCTTGAAAATGTAGGTCTTCTCCAGTTTCAAACCGCTTACAAATGACAAAAACAGTTAGCTTTGAAAGCCCACTGGATTTCCTATGAAATGCATACATGATTTAATGTGTTAAACAAATCATTTCAGTTAAAGTTTGTCGCTGCATTAAAATTTAAGTGTGAGCTCATAATTAAATTTCTATGATCAATAGTAACGGTGCCAATGATTTCCAATGTAATAACTTAATAAGCCGACCAATAAATGAGGGAGAAAAGGACGTTAACGTTATTAAGACGTTATTAAGGACGTAAACAGCCGCACTTTGCCTATTTAGCAAGGAGAATTAATATTATGCGTGCAAACGCCTTAGGTCTTGGTAGTAAAGGATTAAGATTGTACAAGTAACTAGTGATTCGATGTTTGTATGTGTAAATAAATGACAAGTAGAGTACACCGTTTTTCAGTAGATTTTAAAAATGGCTACACGGCTTAACCTGTAACTATCTTAAAACGCAGAGTCAGTAATTAACACCGATGCTAACGATTCTTGTAAGATATATTGAGCGTGTTCTATTGCTTTTAACATTTGTAAGGAGTTATCTCTTTAGCGAGTAGTAGATTTTTGGAAAGCTTTTTTTGTACATTAAAAATAAAGATGTCTATTATTTGCCCAGATCAGTTGCATTTTTGTATCTCTTAACTCTTTCGTTTTTCTCTGACATTATCACTATTTCAGCCGTAGTTAGTAATACTTAAAATTAACTCGACTAATCAGAACATAAAAGGTAAACGTTATCTATTCTCTCAAAGTGATCTAAAAGTCGCCCCGAGTAAATAGAAAATAAGTTGCTACTGCTTGATAAAATCAAACTTGCAAGTATTGCAATTCAATTTATGTAGAAACACATTTTACGCAAACAAAGCTGTAACGCTCCACTGCTACATTGCAATTTCTCAAAACCTCCACCAACCCCTCCCCGTTTTCTCTGCCTTCTATTTAAGCAGATACAGGGGCAACCTAATAACTTGAAAGATCGACATAAAGTAACAATTCTAAATTAATATCAGTAGAGTAATCTTTGTATTGACCTGACCTTTTCACTGATTTCTAATAGAATATAACTAATATTGACCTTCATTGCTTAAATTCCAAATTAAACGAGGTACCAGCATTTCAATGCCGATACCAAACAAGCAAGCAATAAATCTTGACAATTTGATGTAGAACTGACTAAAGTATAGGGGCAAACAGGCATATGGAAAAAACTGACTTGACGGAATCTTTGGGTATGCAAATTCTATTTTCAACTGCCCCATATGAACCATTAATCACCAGTTATCAGGACAGTTTTAAATAGGCCACTCCTATTAATTTCCAAAGTTCAAAATTTTCCGTTTTCCTTCTTTGGATAAATTTGAAATAATTTATGTTCATATGGGAAAATGTAATGAATGCGAGGATATTCAAAACTCAAAGAGAAGGTTAGCGGGTGAATAATAAAGATGGTTTCTGACGTATAAAATGCACTTAAAGGGGGTGGGAGCAGGGGTGGGTGCAGGGGTGGTTGCGAAGTATAACGGTACATATATGAGAATAAAACAGGATTTTTGTCGAAAACTAATATAGAATTGCAACCTGACCACACACAAAATAAGATCAAATACCAAGCAGTTTGATATGTCAGCCTAAAAAATTCAAAGTACGACCAAATAGAATCGATAAAATTTTCCCGTTCCAATTAAGTATAAAAAACAAATTTATCAAGTATTTGGAATAGCTCTAATTTCTGTTTGTTACAAAGGTGTATTCCGGTCTAAATAGTTTTCTTCAGGTCAAAACAACGTTTCGAGAGATACTTCTCCCATCGTCAGTGAGTGATGGGAGAAGTATATCTCGAAACATAGCTCAGATAAAGCTTACGATGCCAGACATGATAAATATCCTAAATCAATGGCTTCCACTGAGTTCATAAAAGCAAGAATTTGTACAAGACTGAAAATCGAAACCTAAGTTGACCATTACGTAATAAAAATATCAAAATCACAGTTTTTCGCAACTATGTTCTGCGTACTTTCAAATCAAAACAAACTACTATTTCTTTATTGCACAATATAAAAAAATTGTCTCAGTCACGACAAAACAGGTATTCCCTTCCTATGTTCCGCTCCACATCCTTTTCCAATGTTGTTAATAATGGTCAATATAAACTGTATATCCGTCTTCGAAAATAAACCGTTCTACGGCAACGGAGCTCAACAAAATTAGTAAAGCAGCGGGTTTTGTAAGTTTGAATCATAAAAAAATATTTTCTTCAAATTAATGTAGCTTTCGGAAACTTTTTCATTCTTAATGACAGGACTCTCCAAAATGTAGCCTTACTAACCCGTTTTCAGCTTAGGAGTTCTGCTCTCGTCTATTAAATCAAAAGTCCGTGTCATAAGAATACCTAATTAGTTGGGGGGGGGTACACTCCCGGAAGTATTTGTTATTTTAACTCATGTCTCAGGGTTTATTCGCCGTAATGTTTGTAAAATTTGTAGTATTTAACTAACACCATTACCTTTGCGATGATTAGCCCTGCTAATATTCTATTGATTAAAAAAAAAAGACAATCTGAAAGCAATTAAATTCTTTTACATTTTATTCTTTTTCATCTTATTTACAACTCTTGATATTCAAAAAGGTACATTACACATTTTACCATCAAAATCCCAATTGTGCAGGGCGTTCCTGGACCACCGACAGGAATATTTTCATCAAAGTAATAAGAACAATTGAAAAAACGATAAAAAGATTCGGCCATAATACAGAAAGCGTAATATTATATATGTCTTCCAATGTTTTAGATCATTATCTCGTATATCCCTAATGTTATATCTTCGCTTTGAGCCGGTGGCTAAAAATGCACTCGTATTACAGAAAGAATAATATAAAATATGTCTTCCAATGTTTGAGATAATTATCTCGTATATGCCTAATATTATATATTCGCTTTGAGCCGGTGGCTAAAAATGCACTCATATTACAGAAAGAATAATATTATATATGTCTTCCAATGTTTTAGGTTATTATCTCGTATATGCCTAATATTATATATTCGCTTTGAGCCGGTGGCTAAAAATGCACTCATATTACAGAAAGAATAATATTATATATGTCTTCCAATGTTTTAGGTTATTATCTCGTATATCCCTAATGTTATATCTTCGCTTTGAGCCGGTGGCTAAAAATGCACTCATATTACAGAAAGAATAATATTTAATATGTCCTCCAATGTTTTAGATCATTATCTCGTATATCCCTAATGTTATATCTTCGCTTTGAGCCGGTGGCTAAAAATGCACTCATAATACAGAAAGAATAATATTATATATGTTTTCCAATGTTTTAGATCATTATCTCGTATATCCCTAATGTTATATCTTCGCTTTGAGCCGGTGGCTAAAAATGCACTCATATTACAGAAAGAATAATATTATATATGTTTTCCAATGTTTTAGATCATTATCTCGTATATCCATAATATTATGTCTTCGCTTTGAGTCGGTGGCTAAAAATGCACTCATATTACAGAAAGCATAATATTTTATATGTTTCCCAGTGTTTTAGGTCATTTTCTCCTATATGCCTAATATTATATCTTCGCTTTAAGCCGGTGGTTAAAAATGCACTCAGCATCTTGTCTTTCAACAATCTCAAGTCCCGGAGGAAAGTTTGACCTTAAAATTGTCTCAGGCATCTAATTGGACCTGTGCGTTTCGTATTTCTTTTTCGAAGATGTTTATGGCATGAAAAGATAATTGCCCTTCGTACAAAAATGTAGAAGAATAAAAACAACGTCGAAATTGCCACAAAAATGAACAAAAATAAAACACTGAATAATTAAGGTATGAAAGAAACGCGGTTACAATCCATGTTACTAAAATTGGTTACGTTTTTCTCAATCCTTTTCAGTCACGAGTGTTAAGAAATACACAGTCTGAGGATGAGTATTTCACCTCGCTACAAAATAACTCCTTCTCATCATGCTGTGATATAAATCAGTGAAGAGCGGGGGAAAGGATTTCTGTAGCCCAATTACAGATCTCAGCACCCAAGGGTATTATGGGATCCCGTGTCTGAATAAGTATCATAATAAAAGATGTCATGTTTAAAACACAAACATGTCTGCCAGGTGTCGGTTACCTAATGCAGTAAGGAAAAAAACATAACCACATTGAGGTATCCATTTTACTGTATAAAAAGATAGGAATCTACACTAACAAAACTCGTCCGATTTGAGTACAATGCTTAAAATAAAAGGCTCAAGAGTTAATCTGTTTGGTTCGTGTTTAATTATTGGAATACCCGGAACACATAGTTTACCGATGTTTGCATTTGCCATACCAACGAGTACAAATTTCTGTGTTTAGGTTTCGGTGTTTTGTTTCCTTGTTTTTTTATGGTTGAGAACAATAGCTGATATAAAGTCAATACCTATATCAAACTGTGAAGAAAAGACAGAAAAAATAGTTAAACCAAGAGATAAGAGTTGACCATAGACTTAAAAACATTAAAGTAGAATAGAATGGTGGTAACTACGCAAGCGCCAAAATGCCTAAAGAAGGAGATTAAACGCAGAATTTAACCAACCGAAATTCTGAAAAATGTGTCATAAAAGCTTTACCATACCTTTCTAGGTGAGTGGTGTGATGCTATCTTTGGTAAGGTCTATTACGCAACCGTTTTGATTCCCGTGACCTTGACTTATGTACTTCCTGGCGTGCAAGAACAGGATGCTTACCGAGCGACGACAGTTCAGAAGGTGAAACAGTTCTCTCCAGAGCTTTTAATTTTGCTTCAATAGCGGCCATTTTTTTCTCCCTTCAAAATGTAAAGATTTCATTTAATTTTTGCTGTAATAAAGATTAAATCGCTTAATATTCATCACTTTACTAGCTAAAGGCACAAAATGTGGAGAAAAAAACCCGGAACAAATAAACGTCAAAGGAGAGAAAAAATACAGACAGGCAAACAGGAGTTTGATCATGTCATGGGTCATACGCTTTATCCGAGCTATGTTTTTCCCACCATCAGGATACTATGACATGGTATAGCTGCTTTCCATTTTCACAGCTTACTCCTCATGACACGATGAAGCTCCTACATCTGAGTCTTCAACTGAGTAAGTAAAGTCAAGAATATTTATAAGAAATAGTTGTTAAATTAACTTTGCACAAATTTTATTTAGCTTTCAAGTTTTCGTTGAGAGTTTACAAATACTTAAATTTTTTATTTCGGTCTTTTTTAACATTTTGCAAAATCTGTCAGTAGGTAAGCGTAAATACATAAAACTTGCTCATGAAAATAATTAATTGGCTTACCTAACGAAGGAAAGCTATTATTCTGGAGCAGAATACCACGGCCTGCACCGTAGCTTTGTCAGCTATTATTTACATTAACTTACCCCAAACACACATAAATCAATTATCTGACTACAGCTACAAGTTTCGAAATAATCTCGAAAAAATCAATAAATTACAAGTTCTATTTATTAAATCTTGCAAAATGTCTACATCAAAAACGACTTTCTTAGAAAAACTGCATTTCTAGAAAAGAAACACCTCAAAAGTGTTCTCTCGTTGGCCCGCTTTTATTTTGAATGTGTAATAAACCGATGTAGTGCACGGCAGAAATCATTTGTTTTAGGCCGTTTAATCCAATATCAGCGAATGTTAACGCTTATGCCGCCAAAATTATTCAATATCAAAAGTTAGGTTTGAAATATTTGTGTTACTTTTTGCTTCACAAAACTGAAAATAAAAAGTTTTTCTCAAACATTTCTAACATCGGGTTTGGTGTAAATTAATACTGTCATGGCAACATCAGACGACCTTTTTGCCCAGACATCCCCCAAAATAACGAATTAATCTTTTTCAATTTTGTTTAGCGTAAATTAATACTGTCATGGCAACATCAGACGACCTTTTTGCCCAGACATCCCCCAAAATAACGAATTAATCTTTTTCAATTTTGTTTAGCGTAAATTAATACTGTCATGGCAACATCAAACGACCTTTTTGCCAAGACATCCCCCCAAATAACGACTTAATCTTTTTCAATTTGGTTTTAACGCAATGTCGACAAACGACGGAAGGCGTATTTGATGATATGATGATGCTTAGCGTAACCAAGCCATTCGAGGTTCGATTCATCGGGAAACCAACTGCTTTGACATTGTTTGCTAATCAAGACACCAGAAAGCAATGTGATCAATGAAATCAATATATCGTACTTTCAGAATTAAAGTAAAATACCTCGAAAGCGCGTTTGCTTTCCTTGTAGAAGTTTCAGCTTCATCTCGTTTGCAACCGGATTCCTACAAAATAGAAAGACTTGGTGCGTATGTGCTTGGTAGCATTCAACGACACAATGATAGGCATTGCAGCTTCGCACTCTAGGGCAAGAAAATAAATGCATACACTTCCTGTCAATAATCACCAGGTCCACTCTGATATCTCCAATATTTTATGTTTCTCGGAATTTATCTTAGCATTTTCTTACGAAACATTGCACCAGAGAAATCAAAAACAGAGAAAAACCGGTGAAAAAGTAAAGTGGCATTAAAATGCTTTTGGGCCAATCCCTATGATTTTCACTCCTACCCATTCTAACAAAACTAACAGCACCAAACTCTAAATTAGATTATATTTCAAATTAAATCCTCCACTCTATCCCCTCGCTCTTTTTTGCCGATTTCTATCTTCGCAAATTTTAACCAAGTCCATAAAAGTAGACCTAGTCATAGATTTTCTAATGTTCCTTTACAGTTTTACTTCTCATGTCTAAAAGTTCATAAACGTCTTTTTTTTCTGGATATAATAATTTTTAAATCTATTACATACACATATTTCAATTTATAAATAAATATACCATGATTATGACTTTCAAGGTAACATGCTCTATCACCAGTTATCAGTGCAACAAGATAGTTTTGGAATAAAAAAACTCTTTCAATAGACCCAAGTAATCATTAGTAAGATCTATGAGCGTCGCATAGGCAATTTACTGCAGAATTAATCAAATATATTGGTCTTATTGTTGGTGATCTGTACAGATTTCGAGCATCTCGCTTCACTGGTGACCCTGCGACGGTAATCACCGAAAGTATCTACTGGTTTATGGTTGAGGCTGAAAAAAGATGAATAATCTTCTTCTCCTTATTTCATCCAATGCCGAAGGCGCTAGTGAAACACGAATAAATTCCGAAGCCCAGAGCTCTCAATTAGACATTGCAGTTATCCGTTCAGATCCTGTCAAACTGGTTTCTTTTTTAATGATTGACTCCAGTGTGACTGACATGACTCTTCCTTTTGCATCTGGAGACCAAAGTAGAAGTTTTCCTGCTGGTTCATCATGGCAACTAAAATATCCTGCAAGTGAAAGTCGTCTCCCCCTCATAACCTCTGATACACGAGGTAAGGAACCATACAACACGTTGTTTGTGGGATGATTTTTCCAGATGTTGTATGCGAGTGTATGTACCATCGAGACGTTTTCGACACACCACATTTAGTGTCCATGATTCTGAGCGGTACAGGAGAATCGTCACTATGCATGCCTTGAAGACTTTGGTCTTAGTTTCTTTCTTGATTGGGGATTTCCACACTTTCTCTAAAGCCAGCGCAATCCTAACATTCATGTCATGTTTGGTTTCACAGTAAATTCCCAAGTATTTAAAGTCATCAACGCATTCAATTTCAGAGCGGCCTGATAAAAGCAACCTTGTGTCATTTGATGGATTCAGAGGAATGTATTTTGTTTTTCGTGCATTGAGATATAACCCGACATCTTTTTCAAGCTTTTTCAACGCGTTTAAGGAGATCTGGAACAGATTCTACGCAGTCTTTAAGTAGTATAATGTCGCCCGCATAGTCCAACTCGGCTAGTACCTCAGCAGAGTGTCTACTGCTGCGACGATGCTTGAGTGTAAAGCCGTCATTACTTGTAATTGAGGTACGAAGGGCATAGTCAAGTACGATGATAAATAGGAAAGGAGATGGATAATAGTTCTCGATAATTCTAAGGCATTTGGCAAGCTCTCTTCCTTCTTTACATTTATTGTCTTCTTGGTAAGTTGCTTTAGCTCACTAACCTCTATGCTGATGGAGGTACGCTGTACTCTGGCAATGGCCTCAGAGCAACTTGGCTGCAACAAGTCAAACTTGTGGAAGATTTGGGGTCTCATTCTTACGCCAGCAGGGGGGGGGGGATGAAGTTGCTGGTTTCTTTTAATGCAGCGAAATCTGAATCCTTATCTCCATCAAATACTCATGGACCACCATACTGATGTTAGCTCTGACGAGGCCGTTTTCACACTTCAGGAATGCTTATGTCTAGGATTTTCTTCATGAGATTCTTATATTTAAGCTATTGGAAAGACTGCTTCTGGAAAAGTTGATTTTCACTATCAACTTAAAGAATAAGTTGCTCTCCAGACAATTTCGTACCTGAATTAATCTACCATCCGTCCTTTCATTTAGTACTATTCTCACATTTATACATGTACTTTTTTTCAAGTTCTGAAACGTCTTTTTAACTTGGTAGGTCCGAATCTTGCTGCCACTCTTTTATCTTTGTGTCAACAGTGAAATGTGGTCAGTTTGTCTTATTAATAGTTATTACCATGGAAAGTGTCATGATGAGCTTTCCCGCCTGGTTTTACCTCATTTTGTGGCATTTCACATGAATCGCTTTCCTCGACCCCTTTATCCTCATACAGACGCTGTCACTCGTTGTGATAAAACTTTACATGAATGTAGTTTCTTTTCTCCGACGGATACATTTTGGTATTCAGTAGCTTCTGATTGGATTGCGTCATTTAACTTGAATGTTTTCAAGTCTATAGTGAACTCTTATTGCTTGACTTAACAATATTTACTGTCTAATATCTTTCTTTCCTTCACAATCCCAAACATTTGGTTTCATTAGAGCTTATATTGTTCTCGACCATTTAAAAATCCCCATTCCTGGGCAAGTATTCTCTGTTAATAACTATGATGCTGTCAAATAACAAAGGGTACCAGTAATAATGACTATTATGATCATAATAACGACTAAGGTGGAAAAAAAACTAATTTCGTTAGTGTAGAAGAAAGAATAATAAAGGGATTATCCTTACAAACAAACAACTCACATTTCCTGATCCATTATCTTTACAGTGATCAGCTGCCCATTCAACTCGCCATTTTGTTCTGCCAACCTCTTGTCCATTTAAACTGCGAACAGCTTGTTGAGCAGCCTACAAATCAAAGGCTTATATGTAAAACCCTTATGTACAAAAAAACCTAAATGATGTAGTATCATGTACAATTTACATTACACACAATGATTGTTAATAGCACATTATGTTAAAACCAATTGTGTATATTCTATACATATAGTATTACTTTCAAAATTTGGCGGGAAATCTCGCTTTCGAACTTTTTTTATTACCTCCTGAATTTCGATCTGTGGTGCTTTTAATTTGAGATCGTGTTTGTTGTTTTCTTTCCCAGCGGATATTTTATTGTTTTTATTTATACCAAGTAAAGGGATTCTCATCGGTAATCCACATTTACATGGTTATGGATAATTTTAGTTTATGATCCATTCAAGACGTCTGCTCGTTCGGAAGTGCGTACGATGCTTGTGTTTCTGCTAAAGTTATTTATGGTTTTTGGTCATGGTGTTTCTTGTTATGATTGTGGAAAAATTATCATTAGGAAAAATTTCTGAGAGGTATTTGTTTGGTGGAAATGTTCCTCAATTCAAGTGTTTAACATAAGGTTGGACAATATATCGAAAAATTAACTTTATATTGGATCCTGACATTTCTGACTTCCTCTCACAAAAATAAATGTTGATTTTACATCAAAATGTCAACGGAATATATGATAAGTTGCATGGCATAAAATCCTTTTATCTAATTAGAAATACTTTTCATATGTTTAGCTCTTCAGAAACATACACAAACAACTTCGTTCAAAACAAAGAGCTTTCCATACCGATGTACGTATTAGAAAGGAAAGTCAGAGTAAATGGTCGACATGGAGGAGTATCGATATACATCGGGGAAGATTTGTTATATCGCAAAAGAAGTGATCTCAAAAATGACGAAATCGAATTTTTGTGAATTGAATTCGTCATTCAAAATCAAAATGTTTGTTATTTTGTTCAGGATGACCACCGGATTAATCAAAAGTTTGTTTCGAAATTTACCAACATTTTATAGAATGTTTCAACACACAATAAAGAAACAATTATATGCAATGATTTCAACGTAAATTATAACAACCCAAGCGTCAGCACTGCTATTAATGTTAGGGTTCACACCTTCCAGGTAGGGTACCTGTAACGATGCCTCACGGGCCAGTACCTTTGACATTCAATGTTTCAAGCATGATTTTGTAATTAGAAATGCTTGCCATTGAATATTTTATCCAAAAAGCTGTATGTTGATGATAATACCAATGAAGTTTCGATCCAGATTTCATACCTGCAAAGTATGAGCCTTATCTTTGGTTTTGTCACCCAGTCTGGAGGCACCCACGTTAATTTGTGAATTCTTTTATGAGGAAATATAATTCCTTTGATTACTAAATCATTCATTGCACAGCCTATTTCGCTTAACATTTCGTATTAAAAATTAAGGCTTACATGTAACAAGAAAATAATTGTTTTATACGGAACTAATAAAAGAGATATGAGTCAGTGCTGTAAGTAACTGACATAACTTCCAGAGCACTAAAATCTAAACTGTGGAAATATTTAAAAATGGGATTGACTCAGATGAATGTGCCTTGACTTAAGATATCGCGGTCTTCTATAACACCATGAACTTTTTTTGTTGATGAGTTCTCCACCTCATAGCATGTTGATGAAGTGGGTAACTAACAAAACACAGAGAAATATGAAAATGACAACTAACAAATTTCCAATGGTAATCTTTGTGAAGCATGAAAAAAATTTAATACCATAATTTTGTACTTTATAATAACATATCAAAGAGCATATCTGCAAGGTTTTAACTTTCACTTTGCAATAACAACTTGGCAGAATGACCAAATGTATAGTAACTGACGCAACACAACCGGTAAACTGATGCAACACTCTTGACTATATTACGAAAAAAAGCTGGGAGGTGTACCAATAAGCATGGGATCATATTGAAAATTGAAAGAAAATTTAATGAAACCAGTGTTTGCAACAAACATATGAAAGCGCTTTTCAAAATTAATACTTTTTTTGAAAACAAATAAAAGAATTAATAGTTATTAAACTTGACAAATTAGTCTATCATTAGTCACATCTGATTACTCCTTTCGACTATATTTAAAATCCTTGAAAGCAACTTTAATGTCTCTGTAGGTGAGTATCTTGAAGTCTTCCAAATATCCCTCAAGAACAACTGGTTCAAAAAAATAAAACATTCATAAACCATGTCAAGGTCATCTTGTTTATTGGCACTCCAGAAATGGGATCCTGATGTGGGAACTTCATGTTCCCAAAACCTGTGTGTCTGGATTCAATAATGCTCCAATGTAAAACTTGTCCATATAGTCAACGTATAGGCAAAGTATTTCTCTATCTGGATAGTTCCTAGTGCATCACTGCTACTGTGAAGTTGCTGTTGACTATGTTGAGGAAGCAAAAGAGTTGTCAGATTCAATGCATTGATAACAAATAACAACCTTTTAAAAGTTTACATATTCTTGAAGCTGTTCAAAGTAGCGAGTTCTCACAGACTTTTCTATTTTCATCTTTAAAGTTTTCTTGAATTTCGGATGTCAGGAATGTTCTATGATCAATTTTCTTGCCATATATCTTGTAATTCTTTCTTAACCTCTAAAACCTGTTCTTTTGAAACAAAGAGGACTTTAATATTTGGGTAAGCTTTTTCAGCAACCTCTGCAAACTCTTTAGTTGTGTTGATAAGCTACATAGGTTTTTGCAGGATTCTTTTCAACACAACTTATTTTGCTGTCCAACCAACACCATCAACTGGTCCTACCTGTGCAGTTTCAAAAATAACTCCCATCCTCACAATTTAGTTTATGGTGATTCACTTCTGGCCCTGTGAAATACATCTATTCTTAAACAGTCTATCAGCTTCATTGGTGAAGGACACATATCTTTAATACAAAGATACTTGAAACCCAAAAAAGTCCTTGTACGTGTCATCTGTATGTTTTGTCACAAAAAATAATTACCAATAACTTTTGTGAACACTTGGCAGTCCTTGTTAGAATATGTGTATAAGATATAACCAAGTGATGAAAATTAAAACCAGCAATTTTTATATAACATTGTTTGTTTCATTCTGTAATTGTAGCTCACTTGGGAACATTCCACACTTTGGTACAGATTCCTACTTCTGGATAAGGTATTCTGAGGTCAACAATGAAACCCAGAATCTGGCATCATTCAACCTGAAAAAGCCACTTTCACCCAATGAATTTTTCTTGTCTAACAATCGCCCTACAAATCTGACATTCTTTGCTAAAATACTGTCATCATACAATTTACCTTACATTATCAGCCCAATCACACCTCTAGACAGGTGCATAGGGCAACAGTAAGTGACCTCCATCAAGCATGGTAATGGATGTTCTCAGCAGTTGCATTGAGTATTATTCCAGCAGCTGCCAGATCTTCCTCAATGTTTATAATCCAAGATTTCCTTGGTTGGCTTCTTCATCTCTTGCCTAAGGGCCTCCAGCACCAGCAAAGTGGAGGAGTTCATATCCGAACCATATGCAGAAGATGCCCTAACCAATAATGTCTATGTTTCTTTATTAAACAAGATAGAGGGTGTGTTCTGATATCCCTCCATATACCCTGGTTTGATATGAAGTGATACTATCTGACACCACAGATATACTGAAAGCAAGCATGGTGGAAAACATCCAGCTTTTTTTCTTGGGCAGATGCCAGTAGCCAAGACTCAGACCCATAAAGGAGAACAGAAGTCACACAGCTGTTAAAAAATTTCATTTTGGTTGTAACATTGATGTTACTTTTCCAAACTTTCTTCAAGGGTCAGAATGCTCTTCCAGCTTTGGCAACTCTTGCATTGTGCTCTTGGATGATCTTTCCATTTGAAGATGTTTTGCCTCTAAGGTAGACAAACGAGTCAACATTTTCCATAGCTTTAGTGGTATGCATCCACAGTGAAAACAACTGGTCACTGCAGATGTGGTTTGGGCAAAATCCAGAAATCTTGCCAGCATATAAAACCTGGTTATGGTAGGAAAGGACAGATAACTTCCCTGTAAATGGAGTGTATTCACTGGAGAAGAACATAGATAATATTAAACAAAGATTTAAAACAGCATCAGTTTTAAATTTTTTTCACAAAATTGTTTTGGTAAAATAGATGAACATGATGAAATCTCAACCAAATAAAACCTGATAATATTTACTGGTATAAAAAGATAAATAATTATCCCATTTATTATGCACTGAAAGAGAAATTTTTAACCCAGCAGACACTGAACAACAATTGAGGATATTTTGTAATTTTTTTATTCTACAATATCTCAACAAATGATTGGTAGTGGTTACGAAATTGGATTTAATAGGAAAATCTTATAACAGGTCTATAACAATTGACAAAAAGGGACTATTTTTCACCATTCGTCATGAAAAACAGGTCATTTTCATCCAGAATTTGCTATAAAAGTAAAACACAATTACCTAAATAGGCTAACCTACTGTCCTATGTGTTCACAGCATCTAACTGTTAAAAATATTAGTCAAGGCCAAATATATCAAATCCAAGTTAAAAGTACTAACCAATCAAGCTGATTTTACCTCTCTGTTGTCAAATTCTGCAAAACAATAACCTCTTGGCTGTCCTCTATTCGGGCCAGTAGTGTGGAATACATAATCAAAATGTGTTATTTTTCCAAACTTTTTAAGAATCTGGATAATTTGAAATCTGAAAAATGATAGAAAAATTAACAAAAACAGTTTGAAAGGACTATATCACATGCTTTTTGACATAGTTCAAACTGACAATTCAAAAATGACGTTGAATCTTCCTCTATTAACATTGCCAAAGTGTCCTAGCCATTGTCAAATACAATATACACACATATATATATATTGCCTCATAAACTTTGTAAGCTATATCATTTTATGAAAATAGTCACAATCACCATGCTTTTCAATATGCTACATTGAGCAGAAACTATAAAAATACTTGAAAATTGATAACCATATTTGCTAAGGTTTATGGAGAGATTTTCCAATATCTGACCAATTAGCTGTACAGTCTTGCTTAAATTCTGACCAGTTCCTTCCACATGATAAAATTGTTCATGGTCTGTTTAAAACCTTCAGTCATGTTGGTGGCAACTTCTAGTAATTTTACATCTGTTTTTGACTGCCTATTATTACAGTTTTAATGACATAGTAATGAAGACTGGGTCGTCTTTGTTCTTTCAACACCAGGTACCTAATTCTCATCTTCTGTTACAAAAACACTGTTGATAACTAAAGTACAAGTGGCATAAAACCAATGGTTAGATGAGTACTCTGCTATTGATTGCCTTATTGCAGCTCCTGAAAAAAATTGGTTTGTTATTCAATAAACTAAAACAGTATTGTACACATTAGATTCTGGGGTAATTCTCTTTACAATAAGCTTAAAATGGAGTAGCTAAATATAAAGTATTGCAACATGGAACTACATACTGACATGTTTTTCATCTGTAAAAACTAAGCTACTAAAACCAGAAGGCTGCTGGTGTGGCCAACAATAGGGACCATTATGGAAATAAGGTCAGTTTGACCTTTTAATGTTATCCCTGTCACTTCAATTAGGGGTGATTTTTTTCTGTCATTATTTTTATTTTAATTCAAATTGTAATATTTTTATGCAACATTCTTTTTAGTATTAATTCGTACAAAAGTTTGTAAATTAACTTTAAATTGTAATTTATTGACTTTCTAGGCCTTTCTTTTTTTTAAACATTTGTAAACATTTTTCATTTTATGTTTGTGGCAAATAAAAACTTACTTACTTACTTAATTCTTATTTAACTCTAAAGAAGATTTGAAGAATAAATGGAAAGCATATGAAGAATTCAGCATTGATTTTGTAATACTCAATACTTAAATCTGCTAATAAATGTCTCAAGTCTTCTGTCATAATAAAATGTATAGGTATATCCCACATTTGTTGGGTGGTCAATCAAAGAAAGTAAAAAAGTACTTCTTTAATGTCTTTTGTTTCAATATCTACAAAATAATGATTCAATTTGTTCAACACTATTCAGGAGATAGTATCACAAATATCACAGAGGTAGAAACAAATTCAAAAGTGACTTTAAAGTTCAGTTAAATGCTTTGTTTATGTGAGGAATTCTATAAAACATAATGATAACCACAGGAACATAATAAAGCACATGACTTACTCAGTCAATTTCCAGTCTAAATTTCCAATCCAAAGCCTGTTTTCAGAGGTCATATTACACTTGTATTTTGGTAAATGGCCCTAAAAAGCAAGATAATAGAAAAATCTTGTTTAAATAATAATGGTATATGGCTGTAAATACTAGTTAGAATCCAGTTCAATACAAACAAACTATTCACTTTTCCACAATTCTTAATCCTTTCCATGTATATCACATTATTTCAAAACTTCCTTGCCCTTGGTGTGTGTGTTGGATTGTCAGTTGATCTGACCTTGGAAGGGAAAGAAGTTATCCTGCTGTGGGAGGCTTAGCCTAATATGCATGATTGGATGCCATTTCCAATGAAGTTGGGGAAAGAATGGTGCATGAAAGTGAAAAATATGGTTTCAAAAATATCTGGTTAAGAATGGGCAAAAATAGCTCAGGTTATTAAACATGTGGTCATGATAGCCATTGGCACTGTGTCAAATCCAGTTTGAAGCAAACATATTTTTTATTTCTATTGAAAATACTTGCTACCAAAATCAACATTTACTGTTATTTTTAAACTTAACTAAACTGTTTTTGGATTGTTATGCATTGTATATTCTTGAGATATCATATGTATGTCATAGGCCATCTCAAGGATACAATCACAGTTTTGAAGTACTTTTTTATGCATGTGAATCCTCTAGGAAATCATTCTATAGCTTTCAGCACTTGACATC
>RDPX01000275.1:379358-391506 GCA_003991215.1 Morbakka virulenta
ACGTCTTCGCAAAAATCTTGGAGGGCCAGGTCTGCCATGATTAGATATTTAGCTTGTGTTCTTTTCAGTTTAATTTAAGCGACACCCTTACGCTCTTTCATATCAACAGATCCAAATTTTTCAACATTAGCTATTATTTCATCTTAAAATCGGGCAAGCTCAGCATCATTAACTTTTCTTTTTTCTGCATCTGGTACAGCTTCAGGGCCTTCAATTCGAATACGCTGGTTACCATAATTGATTACATCATATCTATTGTCATTGTTCCTAGTACCTCATTCATCATCAGAACCTTCATCAACTGGAATATCTGCAAGTCCTCATTTTCTAAAACATTTAATTGAGGTCGAAGTTTTTCATATTCTTCGGCATTGATTTCACCACGATTCAAAATGGTTAGCAGGTATCGCTGAATTGTTTTCTGACGAGTGTAGGTTGGATCTTGTTCAATGCATTTTAATTTCTTTTCATCATTAGAGACTACCCAAGGTAGTTCCATGGTCATTGATGTCCATTAGTACAATACCATTTCCTTTGTATGGCTTGAGGATTGCTTCTTTTTTTCTGAGATAACGAATAAGTTTAATTTGTTTTTCATCAGCAGAGATTTGTTTGTCTTCCATGTCTAGCAAGTTAAATGTAAATGCACGTATCGAGTTTTTTTCTCTGTCAACAATTCTTGGATCGTCCTTTAGTAATTTCGATTTGTAAAGCTGGAACCATTTGTCTTCAGCCATACCATAAGTATCGATCTCGCTTGGACGTGTTGCTAAACCATGTGAAAGTACGTACCTTAGTAGAGAATATTCTTCGTTGGACAAAACATAAGATGACAGGTTGGTGATATGTAAAAACAAAGCTGACTTTGTTCTCAAAACCAGCTTCTCGACACACAAAATCTGCTTCTACACTAACATAAGAGATAAAATCTCGACATAAATGAAATTGAACGTTATCTACCTATTTATTTGTCCTGGATGTTCTGCAGGTTACATTGGTAAAACTGACCGTAATCTACATGAACGATGCATTGAACATGCTACTGTAGAAAACAGTGCAGTTCACCAACACCTTACAAATTGTCAGGAAGTACGTTATCTTGCTTCCATGCTACGTCATGATGTTTGTGATGTCTCTGATGATAATAACCGGAGTCTAAAGATTAATCATGTAGTTGAGAACACTGAAATTGTGGACAAAGCCTTGAATTGGAGCATTCTAGATTTCAAAAAAGCAATTTATATTAAAAGAATGAACCCTGTTTTAAATATTGGTCTCAAAGCGGCAAAGAATTAGTTTCTTTTCTCTTAACATTGCACGTTGTTTCATTGTTTTCTTCTGTTTCATGTCTTGCATTACATCTACTCGAATTCCCAGCCGTTTGAGCTTTTAAATTTTTTAAAATTATCTTTAGCGTATACAATATAAACATTTTCTGCTGTACTTCTAATTGCCTGAAAAATGTATTTGATGTAATACGAAATATAGCTGTTTACAAAAAATTCATTTTGTTGTTTCATAAATATTATGATATCGAAATGAACCTTTTCGGACTATCTTTTCTGTTATTAGTCTTTTGTACAGGTAACAATATGGAAAATGTTCCAATGAGCTTTTCTCGCTGGTACCGATTCAGTTTGCTGCATCTCCCATGAATCGTTCAACGCCTTCATCCTTCATACAGTTGTTGCTCTTCATTGTGATAGATCTTTCTGTAGATGTAGTTTCTTACTTCAGACCAAACTCTGGCTTTTCAGTGCTTTCTTCCATCATAAGCTCTCTAAATTTTCAAATTTAAAGTAATTCATGGTTTGACCTCAAAACTTTTCTCTTCGCTTTACCTTTTTTTCTGTTTCTTGTTTTGTTTTTTTGCTTTTTTCTAAAGTACAATACACGTAGCGGCTCTGTGCCTTGTATGATTTTTGCCTTTGTTTAAATTAATTGGCTGAAGGCTGTCCAGATTCTACTTCTTCTGTTTATATGAAAGAAACAATTGGCATCTGTTACTTTAAGGGAAGTAAAGGATTATGCGAGTGGCTCAGTGGCTACCTTTAACTTACAATATGGGAGGATCCTCTTCAATGAAGTTGATTATCAGTGTTACCCATTAATCGGAGAAGAACTTGGCAGTTGTGTTGTCAGTTTGACAGGAATGGGGCTTCTTCGATAAAAAACCCCTACATAATTAATAAATGGCAGATGTGTTTAGGGCACCATGATCCCTGATGTCGACAGGGATATCACTTAGAAAAATAAACTAGTAGAAGAGGAACGTGAGTGAAAAATATTTTAATCTCAAAATTGAACCAAAAGGTGATGAAATACAATGCACAAATAAACAAGTAAACAGAAAAATAAACTAGTAGAAGAGGAACGTGAGTGAAAAATATTTTAATCTCAAAATTGAACCAAAAGGTGATGAAATACAATGCACAAATAAACAAGTAAACAGAAAAATAAACTAGTAGAAGAGGAACGTGAGGGAAAAATATTTTAATCTCAAAATTGAACCAAAAGGTGATGAAATACAATGCACAAATAAACAAGTAAACAGAAAAATAAACTAGTAGAAGAGGAACGTGAGTGAAAAATATTTTAATCTCAAAATTGAACCAAAAGGTGATGAAATACAATGCACAAATAAACAAGTAAACAGAAAAATAAACTAGTAGAAGAGGAACGTGAGTGAAAAATATTTTAATCTCAAAATTGAACCAAAAGGTGATGAAATACAATGCACAAATAAACAAGTAAACAGAAAAATAAACTAGTAGAAGAGGAACGTGAGTGAAAAATATTTTAATCTCAAAATTGAACCAAAAGGTGATGAAATACAATGCACAAATAAACAAGTAAACAGAAAAATAAACTAGTAGAAGAGGAACGTGAGTGAAAAATATTTTAATCTCAAAATTGAACCAAAAGGTGATGAAATACAATGCACAAATAAACAAGTAAACAGAAAAATAAACTAGTAGAAGAGGAACGTGAGTGAAAAATATTTTAATCTCAAAATTGAACCAAAAGGTGATGAAATACAATGCACAAATAAACAAGTAAACAGAAAAATAAACTAGTAGAAGAGGAACGTGAGTGAAAAATATTTTAATCTCAAAATTGAACCAAAAGGTGATGAAATACAATGCACAAATAAACAAGTAAACAGAAAAATAAACTAGTAGAAGAGGAACGTGAGTGAAAAATATTTTAATCTCAAAATTGAACCAAAAGGTGATGAAATACAATGCACAAATAAACAAGTAAACAGAAAAATAAACTAGTAGAAGAGGAACGTGAGTGAAAAATATTTTAATCTCAAAATTGAACCAAAAGGTGATGAAATACAATGCACAAATAAACAAGTAAACAGAAAAATAAACTAGTAGAAGAGGAACGTGAGTGAAAAATATTTAATCTCAAAATTGAACCAAAAGGTGATGAAATACAATGCACAAATAAACAAGTAAACAGAAAAATAAACTAGTAGAAGAGGAACGTGAGTGAAAAATATTTAATCTCAAAATTGAACCAAAAGGTGATGAAATACAATGCACAAATAAAAAATTCAACGTGTTTACAATTCTGCAAACCATCTATTTAACAGTTACCAAAATAGGAAAACTGAATTACAAATGATAGACTGGAGGTGCAATTACAAAATTTCAAAAAAAAACCCATATACGTGACGCTCTGTCGAAGGCTGTACAACTAAAACATTAGCTGTATATTAGAGTGACGAATGTTATCCCACACGTCACACGACTTCAAATTTCTCCAACAGTATACACAAGAAATTTTATTAACAATTACTAATTATCGTATTACTAACGTTTTCTTTAATTCAATGTTCCTCGCTTGCAAAACTCCTCTAATGGTATCTTTTTACCCTAAATTTCAGCTCCCTGAATTTGAGAGAATGTACCGTTTAAGGTGTGTTAGTAGCAGATAAGCTCAATGCTATGGCATAAGGTTTATTTCGCGGAAATACTGTAAAGCATCCTTAAATACCATATCAATCCTTGCAGAAAGTCTTGCGATAGCATATATGTCGAGGAAGAAGATTTTACTGATAAATTAGTTCAAAAGCCATTCGATTTTAATCGACTTTAATAAACTGCCCGAAATGATGTGCGACCCTAAATACGATTAAATTACTGCCATGCAAGATAAATCTTGGAAAACAAAACCCAGCACTTTCGACAACAAACGAGTCCTAAAGCGTCGTTGTAAGGTTACATACAAACTCACTTCAGGGGTTACAAATTCACTGCAGGAAATTATTGTCAAAAGGGGAACCATTTTTCTTGGGTGTCAAAAATACTCTTGCTATAAAATACTTCTTCTTGATAACCAGCGTTAGTTCACTAGTACCTATCTAGACTAAACAAAAATAAATACTAGAAATCAACACACCCTGCAAATTAATAATTGCTTTTCTTGTGTTTCGCGTTATTAAAAAAAACAAGTAAAAGAAACAGAAACTTGGCAGTTTGATTGACTCCTGCTATTAGCTAGTTATACCTTTATTGCTTATTTGTTGGTATTGTCAAGTTTAGAGCACCTTTCGGAATACAGGACCCCTGACAAAAGCTGTATGCAATAAGTCTAAAGGACGAAGATTTTCTCCAATTTTAGAAAAAAGTTTCTTGGGAAAATACTTTGCTTTGGATTTTCACTTCTGTCTGTTTTTTTCGGGTTTTTTAAATTCAACTTCATTTTCTTGTTTATCAACAAAGCCCTACGCCGGTGTATATTTTTTACTGGGGTACTGAGGCTTCAACCTTCTTCAGGGGAATATTTGTATGGGCTCAAAATGTAAAATCGGAGAGGTAATTAGAATGAAAGTAGGAATTCACTTTAGTGATCTATTCATACCACTCTTGTCACCTAGACAAAGTAACAAGATGTCTTTTCATCCCATAGTTATTCCACTTTTAAGATTTTGTCTTCATCCTTATTCTCATTATCACTATTTCTTATTATCGTCATTGTCATTATCTCATCACCACCCATACGAAAAACATAATACTAGCTCCTAATGTCAGATATAATGCTAATTCAGTGCTTATAAATCCCTTGTTCTGCAAAGGAAGAAATTCGAAGATACATCATTTTTACTTTCAAAATATGATGCTGACATCATTTTTCCATAACTACACTGGCCACAGTTTAGGATTAACAGTAATAGCATCTCATTGATGTATTAACTTTCAGTATGCGCACGATACTCGTGAATGAACTGTACAACAACAAACAATATCCTATAAAAATGGGAAACTTGTGCCGACGTATAAAAATAACTGAGCCAATTCTGTCTTTTCGTAAAAAAAGCCCAAGTAGGGTAAACTTCCAAAATTGGTACCTATGGAATGCAATGCTTTACAACACGACAACCAATGCGGAAAAACTACAAAAGTTACAACAAATCACACTTTCACATTTATATAGCAGCTTCCCGGTGGAAAAAGAAAGCACTGGTTTGCGGCCATGAGTTGCAAATAGAAATGTATGAGTAGTATTTAAGGAATTGATATTAAATTATTACAATCATATCTAATTGCCAAGAAAACCATAGGCACTGTCACGAATTTAGGTCGTGCGCCGTGTTGCCTCTCATAAATGCCGGGGCATTTAATGAAAGACGGCGTTTATCTCAAACCAAAAATAACTTTGAATCGATAAGAAATAATAACTGTAAATCAATGTCTTAATTCTTTTCTTCATCCAAAATATGAAATGCCTCAACTGCACCTTCATCAGAATCTGTTGGTTGTAACTGATTCCATATCAGTGTTATCTCTTCTACAACTTGAAGGTGACCTTTTAAACCAAGAAACCCCACTTGAACAGCCACCTAAACAACGTGTCGCTTCCTTCAAACAGTGAATTAAACTGTCTTTGCTACTGTCTTTGCAAAAAATATCCTTTTTACGGTATTGATGGAGGTTAAAAGAATAGAATGAGCAGTTGTGTATTATTTTGTACTTCCCCTATTTTTTCTAATAAACGTTTTATCAGAAGGCGATATTTATTACAGGACTGCGTTTATTTTAAACTAGGCATTTATTAGAGGTAACACGGTAGGTCTCTTTTTCAATATTTTCTGAACCTTGGATTGGCATTTAACATATTAATTATTGGTATACTTGGTCTTCAAAATGTAACATTTCGAAAAAAATGACTAAAAGTGGTTGAAACAACCGATCTATACAATACGCATTTGCGTATGACATTTCCCTTCATCCCCAAAACTACAACAACGCTGAAGAAATGAATATCAATCATACCGCATTACAAATACCTTTCCTCCACAAATATTTCTAAAATCACGATATTGACAAGGCTATTTTCATTAAACGACTTCTTAAATAAGTTCTTGAACTCTGGGCATGTCAATATTTTAAGAAACAAAAAAGTTAGCTTTGAGTGCACTAAACGCGAGAAAATAGGACTTTTAACAATTCAGAAAAATCAAGGCAAGCGCAAGTATACATTAAATCAATGGTAGTCATATTTTCGAAATCAAAATCAAGAAAAGTGTAGAAAAGTCAATGCTAAATAAGCAAAAAAATCAACTAAAACTACACTACATATTGTAATCAAGTGAATAAAAAATGACGCTATTCTATCTTAGAATTATACCTTTTGAAAATAGCCTAGCATCAGATAGCAAAAAAAGCTAATAGTAAATTCTGAAACACCTAATTCGATTTTCTAGGGATTTTTTGTTTTGTTTTTTTATCAGTCCCAAATAGGGAAATACACTTTGCGGTATCTAACCACAGTAAGCTCAAGTTGAATTTCAAAATACAAATTGCAACTTGCTATAAATCCATCAGACTATATTGTTGATCAGGTACTTTTCCAAAATTTACCTAAAACAAAAACAAAAAACAATAAAACTGATTATTTTTATTGCAATGCACAACGAACAAAAATTACGGAGCATTGGATCAAAAAAATTCATTTATTTTAAAACAGATCTCATCCTCTCAAATCCCATACACTTAATTTCAGCTTTAGTGAGCTTTGCCACCAAAACCTCTTTCTGATTCTCAGTTGGAAATCTTTGTAACTAAAAACGAGAATGGTATTTCAGGCCATTCGTCAGTTTTGCCTTTACATCTGGTATTGCCAAGACGCATTGGTAACACCTACAACAATTCAGAATGAGATGTAAGTTTTTTTCTGACATTCGTACGCTTTTCCTTGTTGATTTTTCCTACCCTTAATTATTACGTTCTTCATGCAGAAAACGTCCTTGCTTTGCATCGATTTGATTGGCCTGCATCGACTCACGAGGTCTACATTGACTGGTTTATTCCGCGATTTGCTTCAATAACATCTTTTCAAATACCTTGTACCATTTGCTAGTTGTAGCGAAAAGCGTTATTAAAACCTCTGTGTAAATATTGACGATCAACAAAACAAACGAATCGGAAGAGATAGTGATCTAAATGACTTGGAGACAGATACTTATAAAACAGGGGTGGGCAACCTACGGCCCGCGAGAAGAATTTTCATGGCCCGCGAGGCCATAAAATTATATAATTTTTTGTTAGCAAATATAATTGTCTAGCGGTTGCGGATATTGAATGAACTGAATAAAACATATAACATTGTCAAACTTGAGATTCAGAAAAAACTTTTTCACTTGGATAACTGCGAGTCGCACTTCGGTTGCCACACCGGTGCGATTTTTCACCGGTGTAGTTTTGACTGCGTGTAAACGGGCACACCGGTGTGGTTTCACTCCACTTTCGCAGCGAGGACGGCAATTCTGACAGCGAGTTAATTTACATAATCTATCTTTTGCTTTTTCTCTTTGTTTCTCTCTCTATTTGTTTCTCGCTTTTCATATTAAGTTTGGCCCGCATGAAGTAAATTTTTGAAGGATCTGGCCCACTCTCTAGGAAGGTTGCCCACCCCTGTTATAAAGGAATGTTACTCATGCGAAGACTGTGAATAAAGTACTGCTGTGTACCTTATACATACTAACGGTCCACTTTCTACAAGCAGGTTTTGCAATGAGAAATAGTGTCCTCTGCAGTAAGACATAAACTTTAGTCAATTTGAACAATCGTACATTTACTTTTTAATGACGAAACACTTTAAAGAATAAATACTCTCTAATGCTTATTATTAAGAGTTGCTTAAGTACAGTTTATTTGATAAATAAAATAAGCAAACGTAAACAAATCGAGAAAGTAGACACAGGCAGAGGTAGTCCTTTTTTGGACATGCAAATTTCTCCTCTGGTCGCCCTATTTTATTTTTTTTTTGATTGACCAGGTGGAATCGATTGGTAAAATATTTTCGTATTTCTACGCAATTGTAATAACTGCAAAAAGATTCCGAAGCACGTTAATTAAACAGAACATGTATCTTAACTGTAAAAGTTATAATAACAAAACTAGTAAAAACACTGTCAAATTAACTGCTCCCTAATTTTTCATGCTCTTAAAATTTATTAATACAAACATATCCAACAACTTTTTGTAACCATGCCGTAAGGATAACAACCTTTAGTAAAATTTCCAGGTAATTATTTGGTCCGTAAATTACCCTGGAACTGCTTTTTCTTCACTCCAAACATAACTTTCTTCAAAAAAGCAAATGTTGTGATTGTAATAAAAACTTGCATAGCATTTACAATTACTAAAATAAAGGTGATAGCAAACAAGGTAAAAGAAGCTAAAATAACAAACTAATAAAAATCTCATACGTGGCAACTCCATTAAAGTTTTGCTATTTGCAGCCACTACACTTTTTCTGATGGTCGTCGTCATTTGACGGAAAAACCAGCGACCTGCTTGGGGTAGGAAAATTATACCTTTCTTCTTCTGGTGGTAATCTTTTTGCTGAAGAGAAAGAAGTACTGAGGCATGACAACGAGAAAAAAGTGAAAACTGTAAAAGAGAAAGTAAGTGTCTGTAGCAAGTAACATTGGTCTTACATTCAGGATGTGTGGGCGATACGTTTGATTGCCTTCATATGTGAGGTAAAATATTCACAAGTGAAAATGTCGGGTTTGGATAGCATGTGACCTTTTGACTCACTGTACTCATGCTTTGAACTCATTAGGGTACAAGTCATTACCAACGGTGATCATGTTGTTGGTATCACTAATTGATTGAAATGTTTGTAAAAACAAAGTTTTGTATTTCTTTCAAATAAATATTTTTAACACTTATTTGTTTCTAGTCAACACAGATGGATTGTAAACTAAAAGCCACAATTTCAGTACAGTAAACGATCGAACAAACGTCCTCACTCGGACTAACACCAACTGCCATCGTGCTTTCGTTTAAAACAACACAAAAAGCATAGTTCTAAATAAGCATCGTGAAGCTGATGTTGCCGTTATGTGATACGTGGACCACAATAATAATATAACTATAATGGTTTGCACTTATTTAGTTGAAACTGGTGTAATCATTAACTAAAAGGTTTACTATTTAAAGGTTCCGAAAATTAGGCTACATGATACTTTGGAGATATATGACAGATGATTTTTTTTGTAAGTATGAGTTTATCGTGAAATAGAGGTACCATTCCAATCAAAGCCATTATAGAATCAACGCTGCACGTTTGACTCCAATAATGTAATAACAGAAAAGGTGTTCAATCGATAATTTATTTATGAGAGTTAAAAAAATCAGTAGTATCTCCATGAAATTCAAGTGTCTAAGTATGTGTCCAAAAACAAAATATCAATGCCTGTTAAAATTACATACCAATTGCTTCAAATATTTCGATGACATTTTCTGCAGTAAGTGCTGATGTCTCTTGAAATATTGCATCAATACTTTCTGCGTATTCAGCACCAGTAGCAGTATCCACCTGAGAGGTATTATTAGATTATATTTTATGACAGCAAATGAACATAACATAAAACATACTTCAAAATCATATAGAAATTCATGCCATGAGTAACCAGGCAAATTTCTTTTTGTGAAAATAAACGCCAAGAGCACTTAAAACCGCTGGTCACCAAACTTCTACGGGGCTACAGAATTCAACAAAAGTACAACTAGCTGAAATTATCAACATTGTCAAATTTCTTATGATCTATTTATCGGAAAAAAAGATGTGCCCACGCGCGCACGCGCGCGTGTGTGTGTACGTATGTACAAAAGAAACACATCAAACAAGGTCATTCCAACTTACTATTACAAAAATGCAAAATGTAATGACCGGGTGAAGAGTAGCCCTAGCTTAATGGTTAGTGCAACTGCACCGTAACCAAGAGGTCCCGGGTTCGATTCTCCGAGCAGGCGAAAAGAACTTGGAACTTTACAAAAGAAAAAGCCACTGGTTGGCGTCAGGAAGGGCATCCGGCCAAGAAATTCCTCACTGCCAGAACAAATGTCCCTCTGAAGGGCATCGCCTGAACCCCAACTAGAAAAGTGACGTTAAAACCAAAAAAAAAAAAGATCGGGTGAAATCTCTGTATTGTCTCATCTACTGTACCATAAAATTTCAATGAGACTTACTTTAACAACATCAAGTAAGATTTCTCCCACCCTTTTCAAATACTTGAATACTGTCACAGCATTTGTAATATAAATGGAGTGTGTTCTATGTTTTACCTTAACAATACTCCGTTTTGTGGAAATTCAATCATTTAAAAAGCTGAAAGTTGTGGAAAGGAGAGGTCTTATTATTTTATGGTACTTTTCAAAATTAGCAAAATTCCTTTATTCTTAAAAAGGTTAGTCAAAGAAAATATTACTGGCTGCTTAAACTGAGGAGTAAAAATTAAAAAAAAGTAAGCAACTTCGTGTTTGGATACAGAAATGTTCAAATAACAGAACGGCAATTTTCTTCTAGGCTTTAAAAACCTGCAAAAATGATTAAAAACTGTAACAACAAAGCATTCTGGGAAAGCTTAATGGGATACATTTCAACCTGGAACAGGTGAAGGGTGTGTAAAGTACCAATATAGGTAAGAAGGTGATCCAACATAGTAGTGGATCACCTTCTTACCAGCAAATCGTATGAGGATGTAATCTCCAACTGTGGCTTTGGCAGGAATTCCATGTATCTGATCATCTAGATTGCTATCAGAGCTGAGGCTTCCTCCTCACCAGATGTCATACCTGGCATTATATCTTCCTCTCCGCTCACCTCCAATTCCTGATGAGCATTTTGAATCAAATGTCTAGTTGCCTTAGACTTTTTCTCAACAATGGTTGTTTTCTTTGCATACCTCTTTCCTTCCAGCTCTGCAATCACCATTCGCACTGGAGTGTCGGTTGGAATTCTTGTTCTGCGCGGTTTTCTTCCTCTTCCCCTTTTCCTTGGTCCAGCTTTTCTGCAGTGAAAGCAACCTCTCTAAACACACACATTTTGCATCAGAATAACCCCATGCAAAAGCAGCTTTTAATTGGTGAGCAGAAAACGGCTAATGACCTAGAAAAAGGTCAAAGGTCACTTAGGGTCAGTCACAATCTATTCAAAAAGTACAGTTAGGTTGTTAGGCACCGGGACACAGAGACCTAGTGGAACAAAACAATTGTAGTCACCTTGAGATATATTTAACATTTCCACACCAAACATAATCAAACACGTATTAAAACTAAAAAATATTCATAACTGTCCCACTAATCATATAATATTTTTTCCTCGATGATCCGCTGAATAAATATCAAAGTCAAATACCAAGTTAGATTTTGATGAAAGTAATAACTACCTTTTCCTTTCTATATACTAAATAAAATATAATAAAAGAGATACAAAATAATATGGTATAAAACGTAAATATATAAGATAAAATACGCAATAAAATGATACAGTGCAATAGTTAATATAAATAAATAACTAAAAAGGGTTACATCTATTAAAACTGCCCTTCCCCCCCCAAAAAAAAAATAATTAATATCAATCCACACAACCCACTCAAATATATTTACCTCTCTTTCATCAGTCTTATCTTTTTTGTTTCAATCAATAGCTAATACAATGTTTGAAGGACCCAGCTGCTGCAATTCCCTAATCCATCTTTTGACACTAGCGAAAGTTTTCTGCAGAAAGTTCAAATAAATATTAGTTAAAAACAACTACTAAAAACTGGTCTGTAGCACCGTAAAAGTGGCATCACTGACCAAGGGATATCCTGGGCCACATTATTATTAAAACACCATAT
>RDPX01000275.1:401873-450967 GCA_003991215.1 Morbakka virulenta
ATAGATAGATAGATAGATAGATAGATAGATAGATAGATAGATAGATAGATAGATAGATAGATAGATAGATAGATAGATAGATGGATGGATTGATAGTGTTGATAACGACTGGGTTTGTTGTACTAACAGCATCGCTGGTTTAATGAAGTAGTATGTTGGTGCTGGTATGATCGCTCGGTCTTCACAGACGAGTGCCATTCCTTCATTTATTTCTTCTACCTGCTCTTTCCGCCCATGCATTCTTAAGTGACTCTTGAGACCTGCAAGCGATTTGCACAGTTTCTGATTGATGTGGCATTCCAAGTGATCCCTCGGGGTGGCAACAATGGGATATTCATCTAACGAATCCTGAGGTGTCACTTGAGTCCACCAGAGGATTTACAGATTTTGGGGCAAGATGGACGACATGAGTAAATGGAAGACTAAGAAATAGCAGCAGTAAGCGGCACAGAAGAAATGATTCTGGGTCCAGAGGTATGGTGAGACTTCTGCTGATTCACCAGTCCTGGCTTAGACAACAGGTACCGACCACACAATTTACAAGTCCAAATAGGGCTACAATCAACTGGCAAAAGTTCATGCTTCCTGCAGATTCTCCTCATACAACTTAGCACCTTGAAAGACTAAACAACTCCAATGCACACGATCAGAAGTTAATGCCTCCCAGTTCTCTTCGGCAATCTCCAAATGCTTCAGGTTTTCCTCAACATTGCCCTTGGACCTTTTTCGTGGCTTACACTGGTCTTTTTCCAGATAAAAATTTCATCGTAAAACAATTGCTTAGGGAGCCTGTAGTCGTCAATTCGTATCAAATGACCAACCCAATGCATCTGGCTTCTTATCACCTTTGGCAATAAGCTTACTGTGTCTACTTTGGGCAAGACAGTAGTGTCGGGGGTACGACTCTCCCACTTGAATCCAAGAATGTACCTTAGACAGATTAGAAAACAGAGTTTGGTCTGATTGCAATCTCACCCTAAAAATCAAACTTTCTGTATACAAGATCTGTGTGTTGGCCACTCTTTTGCATGCCTCAGAGACATGGACTCTATGTCAGTCACAAATCAAGCTGCTTGAGAGGCTTCACTGTCTCAGGCACATTCTTGGAGCCAAGTGGGAGACTCGTACCACCGACACTACTGTCTTGTACAAAGCAGACACTGTATGCATACTGTCAAAGGTGATGAGAAGCCAGATGTGCTGGGTTGGCCACTTTATACGAATTTAAGCATAACAGGCGTCTATCTGTCTTCTAATAATATAGAAACAAAAGTGGCAGCAAAAAGTTGGATAAATCACACAGAAAAAAAGGTATTAATCTAAAGAAAACTTAGTATGTTTAGTCGCTTCATATATAAATATTCAAATCGGGGTTTTCTTATATCCAAAATTGAAAAAGAGAAACAAATTGCAGAAGGCGTTGCATATTTTGCTTCAGTGAAAAAATTATTAGAAAATCTGGAAAATGAATGCCAGATATAGAAGAAATGACGACAAAGATAATGATGATAAATGGTATGCTACACACTAGGTTGCTACATTATACGAATAAATGTCTTCCCCTTCCTGAAATGAATTTACCAGATTTCCACTTCTTGTTGTATAAACAGGGCCTTGTGTGTCCAAAACTTTATTGATAACTGTTCGCTGTGTTAAACAGCATTCTTGAAGGGGATCAAATTCCTTTTCAAGCAAAATTTAAGTAAAATTGGATCTAAATTCCTCAAAACTGAGCCTGAAGAAAAAAGATTACCTGCATTGTCCAAACAACAAAAGATAGGGTCATAGTAACTATATAAGCTTGGTTCTTAACAATCTGTAGTTTTGTTGCAATAAATGGCTCTGTGTAATAATCTAAAATACAATAAATTCTCTGAAAAATAACAGAAAAAAATCCATTCTAAAAACCAATTTACCTTTTCCTGTCCTGCAGTGTCCCAAATCTGAAATTTAATCATCTGCGCTCCAATAGCAATAGTTTTTGACATAAAAGATGCTCTAAAGGAATGGGAAATAAAGATACGTTACTGATGACAGTGATGCCTCAGGACAGGACTCGGCATCCTTTGGTTTTCATTGTGACCTTTTGAGAGGTGTGGACTAAAAGGCAAAACACTTCTTCTTAACTTCTCTCACTAATGCAAGACTGGATGGCAATTCCGTGCAGATGGCTACTTTATATGATAGAATGTTATACACATAAATTTTTCTAAGGTTAGCCTTGCCATATTTCAAGACAATGTGCCCCTACATTCTTTCTTTACAAATAAACAAAGCTGAATTCCCACCACTAACAAAAGAAAATACTCGGTAAATAGAAAATTATCTTCAATCAGTCATTCTACGAAATACTTTGATATATATACTACAAAAATTAGCAATGGATATAAGATAAAATTTTAAAGGAGTAAACTTNTCATTGTGACCTTTTGAGAGGTGTGGACTAAAAGGCAAAACACTTCTTCTTAACTTCTCTCACTAATGCAAGCTGGATGGCAATTCCGTGCAGATGGCTACTTTATATGATAGAATGTTATACACATAAATTTTTCTAAGGTTAGCCTTGCCATATTCCAAGACTATGTGCCCCTACATTCTTTCTTTACAAATAAACAAAGCTGAATTCTCACCACTAACAAAAGAAAATACTCGGTAAATATTATCTTCAACCAGTCATTCTACGAAATACTTTGATATATATACTACAAAAATTAACAATGGATAAAATTTTAAAGGAGTAAACTTGGTTCTGCTCACTTCTTTTCATTTTCAGGGAGCTCTGGCTTTTATCAAATGTCCGTGTAACATAACCAGCAATATTTAAGATTAAAAGTACCACACTGGCAATCTTTGTGTGAAAGTGTCTTGCATTCAATGAAGAGGTTCTAAAATCAAGCTCCTATTATTGGCCTGGGAAGTTTTAAAGGTCAAGCATATGAAAGCTTATTCTATGATAGTTTGCTATCCAAAATCCAAAAATCACACTCATTTTGTCCACTCAGGACATGTTATGGGATACGTGGTTGTAAAAGAATTGTTATTGACGCCATTTAGTGCTATTTATTAACTTTAATTTTGGATTTAGTGCTTCACAAAAACCATGCATTTTATCTAACAAACTTCAGAAAATAAAGATTACATATTACACAAAAGCTAATCATGGATAAAGGACCTTTTTAGCGACTTTCTCCTAAGTAACCACCACGTCTTGTTTCAAACACTCACAAAATTACGCAAGAAAGTTCACATCTTACCGTTCTTCCATGACAAAAATATCCTGGTGGAAACACTCTCTCTGTTTCTCACTAAAGTCTCCAAAGTTCTAAGGGAAACGGTTTAAGTGGGACCATAAAAAGTCCATTCTGACTGACATGCGAGCCTCTAATTTTTTTAAGTTCTTCAAGAGTTCGTCGACGTCCTTCTCCTATTCAGCACTCCGGTTGTTCCCAAGAAAGGCTGTAATTATTGACTTAAGCAACAGCCAAGTAGCCACCTCAGCTGCATTCAGCGAATCATCGAACATTGAGTCCTTCATGAGTTTCCGTATCTGAGGCCTATAAAAATTTCAGCCTCAAACTTTTCAAAACTTATCCGAGGAACTTCTGCTAAAGGAAAGTAAACCCCTCTACCTTCTCTGCCTTTACAAAGTTCTTCATAAGTCCCAGTTTGATTGTAAGGGTGGAAGAAATATCTTGCTTGGTTCAACATGAGGGCGAGACTGGACATTGTCCAAACCAGGTTCCAGCCCTTGCCTTGACGGCCATTCGTGTGTGATAGAATGTTGATCATCAGCCCGACTGTCCCGCAAACACAGAAAGCATGGATACTTTGTGTACCCACCCTGTAGTCCTAAAACCAATCCAACAACCTTAAGATCTCCATGGATAAACCAACCATGGTCATGGTAGTTCAGAATAGACAACAACTTATCTATGTTGTCGTGAGGATCTTTCAATTGTACAGAATAACCAGTTGGAATCGAAGAGTATTTATTTCCATTATAAAGGCGAACTGCCTTGAGACTTCTACTGGAAGAATCGGTAAAAAGTTTCCATTCCGTAGCAACATAGTCCATCCCCACTGATTTCATCAAATCAGCAACCTTGTTGCAGTAAACCAATGACGTGTGTCTCTGGGTTGTCAAGAACTGACCAAATTCTCTTTGACGCTCTCGGTACCAGTAGATGGTTTTTCCAGGTGCCAGTAACCTGTTCGTACGAAGGCGTGAACCAAAAGAAGCTGTGGCGATCCCTTTGAGAGGTTTAGGTCTCGTGTCATGTCATTGAGATCTGCTTGTGTTAGAGGGACTGGCTGGTCATTCTCTTCTGGCATGTATTCCTTACCCTCTGTCCTGACATATGTGTTAACCGATTCCGATTAAGTGCTAGATTCCACTGAAATATCTGGCTCGAGAACAGGTAGGTCTGGACCACAAGGTACTGGTCTTATGGCAGACGGAACATAAGAATACTAAACACAATGCTTGTCCTTGCGATTGGTTCCTTGAAAATTAGTCATACAAAAATTGCAGTCTGTCACATAATCTTTACTCTCTCCACAATAATTGGAACAGAGAATGGCATACTTTTCCTTTTGCTATTTCTCCAATCACACAAGTTGGGTCTCCAAGGTTAACTCCAAAGTATGCATGATATGCCTTCTTCACAAAATCAGTTATTTTTGCAAGGCGACCAGGAAGAATCACATTACCACATACATAACAGAACCTGTCAGGATTACTTGCATGTTTGCGACCCATTCTCTCTTTATCTAAAATATTAAATAAAAACACTTCATCTGTTCCTTGCGATTTCAAGTCACATTGACTGGAGTTCAGCTCCGTTAAACAATAAATGACCATCCAGGTGTATATAGAAAAAGCTTCAATTTCAGTTTCCTAAAGTTTAAGACAGACGCAGTTTCAGTTTCAGTTTCAGATTGAGACTGCTCCAGTTTCCTATTCTATATAAAAACAAAGATTGGGTCAGCTAGAGCCCTCTTATCCCTGAAATAAGTAATATTCAAGGGTCGAAACGTGCACTAATCATATCTCAAAAACTTAATGTGACCAAAGGAAATGGATGGTATTTTAGGAATGGCGGCAAATGGCTGGCGGTAAACCAAGAATAGTATTGGCCTCTCAACCAAGATAGCTCGCACATTAACAAGTCTGTTTTGCAAAATGTATAAGACCCCCTAAAGTAAGCAAAACCCTCATGGAAGACTCTGACCCTCCTCGAAGGGAAAACAGTAAGGATTACAGAAACCGCAGCGTCTCACAGAATGGATGCTCGAGCATCTGTAAATCTAGCCAAAATGACAAAAAAATTTAATCTAATCGAGAAGCCACTACCCTTGATGCTACAGCGCTAAGTCTGTTATGTGAGGTATAGAGAGGTTACACACACACACACACACACACACACACACACATCTCACAATGATATCTAAGCGCCGATCTTGAGGTTCCAAATGTTTATCTTGATGGTGAAGAAATTTAAATGGTGGGGGCATTCTGTTACCTTGGTGAAAACATAAATCCCAGTGGAGGGGCAGATCCAAGTATGACTGCAAGGGTGAGGAGTGGATGCAGTAAGTTCTATGAACTATTGCCACTGCTAACCCGTAGAGTTCTATCTTTTCCAACCCAAGGCTGAGTCTACCAGGTATGTGTATGGAGTGTTATGTATAGCAACAAAACGTGGCCAGTGAAAGCTGAGGATTTGAGCTGCATGGAAAGAAATGACATAAGAATGATTCGGTGGATGTGTAATGTAACCCTAAAGGACAGGCTAAGATCCATGGATCTCAGGAAAAGATAAAAGTTGTATAGCATCAGTGAGTGCATGCAGAAAGGATGGCTTCGTTGGTTTGGTCATGTGGAGAGAAAAGATGATGGTGATGATTGGGTGAAGAAGTGCATATCAATGAAAGTGGAAGGTGCTGTTATGAAAGGGAGACCAAAGAAACCATGGGAGGAAGTAATCAAATCGAATTTGAAGCAAAAAGGTGTCACCAAAGATCTGGTAAAGGGCAGGTTGGCCTGGAAGTCCATTTTGTTGAACCGTCCAACACATGCCAGCATGAAAAACTGACGTAAAAGCGAATATGATGATGAATGATAAAAAGACATTATGTAACACCAGTTTAGGATACCAGAGTATTCCAAGCTGCTCATCTAGCAAGTAGCAACGGTTCACTACCTAGTGATGCTGAAGGTGAAAATCAAACTACCACTGAAACTACAGAGAGGCAAAGTACAGATTCGACATAAATAAATTAGAATATTTTAATGTAAAATACACAGAAAGATTCATCCTGGAGTTATATGGCAGGGTTGGAGCATTTGAGACAGAAGAACTCCAGATGCAGATGATGCATACAGGCAGATTGAAATGATAATTGCAGAAGTACCTGAAAAAAGTACAAGGAAAGGCAAAAAAGAAGAAGAAGTCGATAAATAGCAACATACAGAAATCATTTGATGAATGAATACAAATAAAAGATAAAGTTAATGGAAAGAATACAAAGAAGACCTTGACTCGAATACTTGATAAAAGACAGATATCAAGAATGGGCTACAAATGCAGTGGTTTGGGTAGTGAACAGATAATAAAAATATCAGCAGTGAAAAGAGGAACTGGGAACTTGTATCAGATTGCAGAAGTCAAAAATGAAAGAAAGATAGAGTCTTCAGCAATAAAAGGCAAGAATGAAAACATTATTCGTTACAAAAAGTATTGATTGAAAAGATGGGAAGAATACTTTGAAAAAGTCCTAGTTTAGGAAGAACCAATAACAAGGATTAAAAAGGAAGAATTGTCAGGACTGGCAAAGATTCAGGAAATGGACACAACTAAAATACGAGGATCTAAAGTTAGAAATGTAATATACAACAATGGCAGTTAAAAAGCAACAAGAAATAAAGATATTCCAGCAAAATTGATCACAGTAAGTTAGTTTGTTTAAAGCAAAAGCAATTGATTCATACTGTAGCACTTATCTTGGGTTAAAAGCAACCTATCATGCTCTGAAGGTTATCAAAAGAGTAGCTGGAGACATTGTAACCAATATAATGGATATTGATGAAATACATTTGGTTTTTGTGCTGGATAGGGACAACCAATGCGAGTTTCATCCTCGGGCAGCTTCAGGAAAAGTCCATTGCTAAAAGCAAGTGGTTATACCTGGCTTTCATTGATTTAGGAAAGGCCTTTGATTAATGCTCCCCAAAAAGTGTTATAATGGGCTCTTCACATGACTGGTGTTCCTGAATGGTTGATTATTGCTGTCCCAGCTATGCAATAGGGTACCAAAAGTAGAGGATGAGTTAACAATTCTTAATTAAGAATTTGTGGTCAAAGTCTGGGTCCACTAAGGTTTAGTTTGAAGTCTTCTCTTATTTATCATTGTACTGGGGGCACTGTCTCGTCAATTCTGTGTAGGCTGTCCTTGGAAAATGCTTCATGCAGATCATGATTACTGTCACTGAAACATTAGAAAAACTTGTGTCCAAAATGGCATTTCAGAGGAACAAATTAGAAACAAAAGGATTGATGGCAAGCTTGGGCAAGGCAAAAGTTATGTTAACCTTCAAATATCTGGAAAACTATCCTTGTACTGTATGTAGAAATGGTGAAGGATGAAATTTCTTTTCCTCTAATGGCCGTTTACTAAGGGTTTATAAGACATGACAATATACCAATCAAAAATATGTAGCCAGAATAAACTTCACAAGTGTTATTTATACTTACCCTATAGTTGCTTGTGAAAACCTTTCAAATCTGTCAGAAACAAATCTAAGCACAAGGCTTGACTTGCCAACTCCTGAGTCCTACAGAAGACATGGGAAGGCAATCAACATTTACCTTGTTCTCCAATTTTTAACATGTTATTTTATGTCATATAAACGTCACTTACTCTTAAGTTTACATTAAAATCTCTAAGGTGGAACATTGTTATTGACAACTATTTCTTTTATTATACATTCAAAATCCCTCAGTCAGTCATGCTATCATTAGCCTAATAAACTATGCCAACAGCATCATCTTAATACCTATCTAAAACAGGGCTGGATACCATTGATGAATAAATGGAGAAGTTTGAACTAGCCACCTTAGCTTTAATTATAGCAAAGAAACAAGAGCAATTTTAACTAATTTTCTTATGAAAAGTCATTGGAAAATTAAGGGCAATTAGTTTGCAGAAAAGCCCTAGTGTAGTCTTGGCAAAGCATTTAGATTAAAAATGACTAACTAGATACAAAATCTATGGTAATCATGGCAATTATCAGATTGCATACCCCAAGTATAGTACTTAATTACTATAAATGCAGCAAAGCTTGTCACTGATTTTACTAACCTCCTTGACAAAGTGTAAACTACATTTAAGTTGATTGCTGCAATGTATTCCCTGGATGTTTAATCATCTGATTTGATCTGATCATAATGTTGAGGCATGTTTATGCATCATTTATCTGACTAATATCTCTCTCTCCCTCTCTCTCTCTCTCTCTCTCTCTCTCTCTCTATATATATATATATATATATATATATATATATATATATATACTCAATCTGCAGATAGTACCGTTTCGTCCTTTGTGGGCTCATCAGTGCAGCACAGAGCTTCTGAGACATAATTCTCTGCCCATGTTGCTGGAGCAAACACAGCTTGAAGAGTTATTGTGGGATCCTGTCAGAGTGCTCAAACCACGCATGCGCAGTGAGCATTGCATTATGCTTATAACAGGTCCCCAAATCTCAGATAGAGTGCTCAACCAAACTTTCGTAAGTGAACATAATACTCAATCTGCAGACATATATATATATATATATATATATATATATATATATATACTGTGATAGTGAGATAAACTGTGGAGGATGCTGTGAGAAGATTGCATTCATATTGAAAACCTCTGTGGAAAAAATGTCATTTAAGTCAATAAAATGCACAAGGTTAGTCACAATGACTGGCATTGTTTGAAACATTTTATCTTGGTGATGTTGTAATCCAGCATCAAAATATTGAAAAGTATGTATTTTGTTTGAAAACTATTGCAAATTTTCAAATAACTGCCTTGATGTGCAAATTCACACTTTTACTTCATTAGACTGGTGAGGAAAAGGGGAAAGAAATGACATAGGAATGATCAGATCATAACCATAGTACATTGCTGTCTTCATGTTGTTGTTTGAGGTCTGAAGAGTTAGAGGAATCTTCTGAGATACAAAACAGTGTGGAAACTAACTTGGTTAAGTTGCCACAAGTCCAACTCTGTGTTGTCTATGCAGGGGTTTGTAGGTTTTTAGTGATTGATGATGGCCACAGTGAAGTCACGGCAGGCATGTATTCCCAAGGATAATTCTGAGTGGTGTGGTTTGGATAGTTGCAGTTTACTTAGTTCTGTGTTAGATATGGCAGAGTTCCAGACAGGGCTGTCATGGTCCATAATGGAGCAGATGCTCTGTAAAATTTTATGCTTGTTAGTGACCTTAGTGAGTTTAGTCTGAGCCTGGATTTTGTGATTATGTTGTGGATATGTTGGGCAAATGATATGCAAGTGTTGTGAGTGACACCAAGGAATTGTGGTGTCATTCAATCTTGCTGCGGGTCTGTGCTGATGTTCTTAGTTGTGACTTGTGAGTGATGTGCTTATGGAATTAGAAGGTGCTACCTTTAGTTTATTTTGTGTGTGACAGTTTCAAAATTGTGTGATTTAGGTTTGTACTTGTGGGGAGCATACATTTTTGTCTTTGTGTATTGATATGATTGTTATGTCATTTGCATATGAGGGTATGAATATGCTGTTTGGTGGTCTTGGTATGTCCTGCATATATAAATTAAAATTGTTGGGCTTTGATACCTTTGGTACCTCCAGGGCCCATGTTGGGAAAGTTTTCCACATTGAATGACTTACTCTTGTAGTGTACAAATGCTGGACTGTTTGTTAAGTAGTTGATGACCTGTATTGAATGTCACATGTATTTCATGTATGTTGCATTTTGGATGGTAATGATCATGTCATTTTGTAAAAGCACATTTCTATGTCATCCATCTGATGTATCTGTTTATATTATGGATGTATAGACCCAATATAGCTGAGGTTTCAGAACAACAACAAACAATAATATGGACTAAGAAAAAGAACTCTATCAATGAAAGCTGGATTAAAAACAGAGTATCCAGTAGCTACAAGCTGGTATAGAGGAATCACAATATGGATTTCACCAATAAATGATATAATAATACTTACTCCCAACAAGCACAGCTTGGCTTCTCGTAAGCTTCCACCATCAAATGCCATGACTGAAAACTGTTTGACCTTTGGGTCTGTTATTCACTATGCTTTTTATTCATTGGAGTCATTTCTTTTACCTTAAATCACTGCTGATAAGTACCAAAGATCCTCATGGTATGGAATGAAGGTGAATGATTTTACAATTCTATGAAAAAATATAAACATTTATTTCCCAAGTTAAACCATTTTATTCTTTAAAAAATTGGGACTCTGGTTAAACATAACTTTCCTGATGTGATTATTTAGTAACTAGCATTACAAAAAGATACAAGACTTAAAAGAAATGGATCAATTATCTCATCTTAAAAATTCTACCTGCAAAAAAATACACATACAAATACTATTAATAAAAGCTATTCTAGATCAACAATATGATTTACTGTTATCAGCTCTTAACAAGTGCATTGATCAAAAAGAACAAACAAAGCTTTTATAATTTAAATTGGAGTCAAAAAGGTAGTATAAGTTCTATTTCATCATGAAAAACCTAATTGTTGCTAAAATAAGTGACAGAATATAATTTTAACCAGCATCACTTTTGCCAAATATAAACAAAACCAAAGGATACAAAAATACCTTCTTTAAAGAGAGGATCTGGATACTGCTTTAAGAAGATGTATTTATCAATAAAAAAGATAATACTCCCATCAAATTTAAAACACTTAACCCCTTCACATGCTATATCCAAGGAAAAAAGTTTTTCCAATATCATCCACCAATTTAGTAGATAGGATGTACAATAGTGATGGAACAAGATCGCAAGGAAAAGAAGAAAGAAGATGTACAATAATGACTCATGATCACTTGGCTTTCAATCTTTGACTTCTTGTGGCATCCTAGATAGCTCTCATAGTACTGACTGGCGATTTTCTTTAATTGGTTGAGAAAATTAGAAAAAGAGTCTTTGTCTTCCTCTTGTTTTCATTCCTTGGATTTTCCCAGGAATGGCAAAGCTGATCTGTATTGTTTGAATGATTTTAAGGCACTGGCAATCTTGGCTAATTCTTTGGACCACCAAGTTGTTGGTTACACATGCTGTGTATGGAGCATGGAGCAATAGAATCACATTTATGTTGCTTTGATGCTCATGATCATTAACGATAAGTCTCCACAATCACTACTATGCAGGCAGGAGAACAAACCAGACAGGTTATCTGCCTTTCAATGGCATAGAAAGTTTGCAGTCTTTGAGGATGGTTGACATCTGATTAGCCATCTGTAAGTAAATAGAATTGGCTAAAACTGGTTTTAGCCATTCCTATTCACCCTCCATCTGATGTGGGCATGGATCCTAGGTAGTTAAATGAGCTTACCTATGCAATTGGAATTCCATTGCAGGTTATGTTGCACACTGAAGACTGGTTGTCTTTTGAGATAACCATCAAGAAAGCTCGTTTTTAGCATCTGCTCCAGGGTATGTTTCGACCTTTGACACTATGCAGCTGTATCATTTTAAAAAATGTAATCAATCTGATAATGCACAGGGTCATTGGGGCTGACCCCGGTGTACCTGTGGCAAGGATGCCCATTAAATTATGTGTTCGTTACTGCATCATTTTTCCTTAGAACAATGGATGAGTCTCTCCACACTTTCATCCTTGTCCCTTAAACCAAATGGGCCAACTGTTTTCCTATTTGCTTTAAAGCCTATTTCAGAAATTTGAAATCACCCATTACAATGTTAACCTCATTAGATTCACTCTGCTTGCAGAGTTCTTCTAAGTAATTATAAAAACTTGTCTATTTCTTCATTGTAGGATTCAGTAGTGTGAGCATTGATTTTCTTTTTTAGAAGTATACAATCTGATCAAGGTCGCACAGCAAGAATGGATTTTGAGAAATCTTTGTTGAAAATTATTCATACCCCTGTGGAATTTTTTTCTCCTCCTGAGTAGATCACAGCCCAGTTCCTGAAATGCCCTGCATTTTTCTGCTGAATTTCACACATGCCCAAAGCATAAGTCTGAGCCTGTCCAATTCCATGTTGACATTGTCAAATTTTCATTCTTTGACCTTTGACATATCTTGTTTTCAGTCCTGCAGGATGTTCACACCCTTCCCAATAAAAACAGTTCAGTGGAGTTACTGGTTCAGCCACCAACAGCCCAACCAAGGAACAGGTAAACTGGTTTACATGTTACCAGCAGCAGGATTTCCCTTCCTGACCTGAGAGAAACATCACACACCAACCTGCTACTTCCAGATACCACTGACCATGAGGCAGACTTACCCTGCCAGATGTAAGCCTGGTACTTCATGGTCTGGGGGGCACTTCACAAGTGGTACACCTTACTCAACCTCATACTCCCATGTTGAAACTCCACAACTGGATGCAGTTTAAAGTCTTATCCAGAACTAGAACTAGTAAAACTATAGCAGCAAATAACCTAATTTTGGTTAGTAACTAAAGCAATTAATACTATCAAAAACCTCAAGAAAATTAATATAGTGATGAAAAAGGCAATGGTACCCATGAAATTTCAAACTGGGATTATACCAAGATTTACGGCTTTATTAAATAATATTGGCTCTATCATTTCTGATTATCTCTCCCTGGATGCAATACAAACATATTCATTTAAACATGTTTGTATTTCAAATGTGTATGTCAAACATGTTCAATTAAAATAGTGAAGGCAAAATAAGAAGTGTTTGAGATAACTCAATGTTGACTATTAACACCAAGGCAACTGTCTGCCAAGCTTGCAGTTTACATAATTCTCTTGCAGTTAAGAATATTCTGTGACGATCAGCATGAATTTAGAATGCCAAGATAATGCGAGCCCTAACCATCACAGTACATAGGTGAAAGTAGGTGCCCAGATATCAAGAAGTAGGAAGATGAAATGCTGGTGATTTTTGGGAAGCATTTAATATAGTCCTACAAGAAAAACAGTTGCACTAACTGCATTATGAAAATAGAAAAAAACCTACTGTACATAATTAGTAGTTGTAGATAGGCATACCTCTATTCATGCTCATTTTCAGAGTCAATATTGATAAACATTTCTCAAAACCAAGCTCATAAGCCATCAAATGTTGTTAATTTTTTTCGTGTTTGTTTGGACGGATAAAACATATCTTCCATTTAACTGTCAAGCTCACATACTGATTTCATTTGATCCTTATGATCTTATTTTCATGATCTATTAGTACGACAAAAATACACGAATATATACATGCTTATATATTAAATAGAGCATATATACATTGCTTTCTATCCGGTCTTCTGATCCTCGTAATGATAACTATTCGCTATATTCGCAATTAAACAAAATTAAACACCCCTCCGATCAGAATACACTTGGCAAGTTCTGTACTTATTCTCGTCAACAGTTTCCATGTAAAGCTGCATATCAGTTACGGACTACGGCGACAAATTTCTGTGAAGAACTAATTGTATGAGAAACTAAAAAACTTCAATTATTGTTATTCATTAATTTCGACTACTTTCCTTACAAAAGTCCAAACAACGCCTTGATGAACTTGCTAAAACAACTTGACAAAAAACGTTAAAAAAAATTCAGAGGCAAGACCTGGACTACCAAAACAATTCTTGCTGTACAGTGTTGAATAGTTAGAAACTGAAATAAAAAAATAAAACAAAACATGTAAGATGACCTACTTTCTCCCACGAAATAATTGCTGGTGTTATTACAATTGTTTCGTAAAGCCACTGAATTTCACTTCCATGCAAAAATATTCTCAAAAACAGGATAGTTCAAAATATGTTTTATACGTTCCGTAAAATACTAAATACAATGAGTTTCACATGCACTTCATGGGACAAAAATATCAGATATCGTGTCTCGTTAATGTTTTTCCCTCTTGGCAAAAAAACCCAAACCCATTCAGGTAATTAAAATGAAAGCGGCCTGCTGCATTGATAAAACCTGGAAAGAGGTGAAGAACCATACAAGCATAAAACCACGAAGTTGTATGGATTTGTATGGAAGTGTGAGGAAGAACAACAACAACAAGAAGATGATGATGATGAAGAAGAAGGAGAAGAAGGAGGAGAAAAGAAAGAGAGAAAAGGGTTAGAACAGAAGATGAATTGACCTTGGATTTAAAAATATTGAAGAAATATGTTGAGGAAAGCACTTACAAGCCAAAGAGTTCCACAATCAAGCCGTTTCAGAAAAACATACATCAAGATTTTTTACAATAAGAAGCAACGACTGAAAAATGTTCAAAACGTTGAGAGAAATGAATCACACGAGATCCAACAAACTAAGTTCGTACCATCAAGGAAAGCTCATTGGAACACAATTTCCCATGAAATAGAAAATGGGTACCTCAACAAGGCAAGAGAAGAAGAGGTCCACCTATAAAACTGAGATCTACTGTTGTAGAAGACCTTCGACTGGGAGGAACAACTTGGTTTCTAGCACAGAAATCTCCTAAATGGCGATATAAATGAAGAAGCACAGGACCCCTTTGTTGCTCTGCGACGACTGGAGGATCGAGGAAACAAGGAAGTTGTTGCTTGGGCAAAAACGCATGAAAAAGTGGGAGGGTTCAATTTCCCTCATTGACTGTGGTAAAAAAATAAAATGAAAGGTTCTTTTAGCACAAATTGGTACTTCTGCTATTGCTTGTGGAAAAAAGTGTGAGTGTAGTATTGCTTACATTGTTACCAGAACGATTCAATTCGAATTATACATATGCATCAGGAGGAGTACTAATTTCAGCTATTATTCAGTAGTCCTTGCTCATCCGGAGTAATTAATCAAATACTAACCAATTACACAAACACGCACACACATACACACACACACATACACATATACACACACAAACACACAGATATATATATATATATAGTGAACGGGGGGAAAATCAACAAAACTTTGTTCAAAACTGTCAGTTTCATATTTTCACAATCGTCAGCTAAACAACCTGCTTGTATTCTCTTCTTTGTTTTGCTGACGATTGTGAAAACAAGAAACTGACAGTTTTGAACAAAGTTTTGTTGATTTTTTTTCTAGTTCACTATATATATATTTATAAGCCCCTATCACCACCGAATTTAAGAAATACTTTACAGCTACTCAAAGAAATCAGTACAACATGTTAAAAACACTTCAACTTACTTCTTCGTAAAATACACTATCCAGTTACATGTATAATCAACCATTCAAATAAGGAAGTACAGTAAATTCACAAATATATTATTACAACAAAAATCTATGAATAAACAGAACAACCGGAATACAAAAAGTAACACGTCATATGCATGTACACGAAACAGGGAAAAAAATGATTGCTTTTGGTAACTTCCCAATTGTTCAGCAGAAACAAACCAAAAAGAGTTCGCCGAAATTGATATTTTGCAGAATTGACATAGTAGATTGAGGCATCCTACTTAGTTTGGTATATCTTCATTTTCTGGGGACAATCTCAATGAAAACGAGTCTCTGCTTTCATCAAAATGAGTTTTGGCCAAAAGTGCCGTTAATTGTTTCAATGATGAAAAACAGAATTTCCTGCATGATCTTGTTTTGCAACGAAAGACCGGGATGGAAGTGGGAAATTAAAGACAGGGTGTTCTTGGTTTAATTGAAACTGTTGGAGGAGGATGTCGATAGGAGTTAAGTCAATTAACTTTTTCTTTATCTTTCGGCTGCTTCCTGTTAAGGGTCGCCACAGTGGATCACAGGCCTCTATTTTGTGCGGTCGGCAGCATCTTCCCTTCTCACACCCACCCCCCTCATGTCCTCTTTTATTACATCCATGTAGCATCTCCTTGGTATTCCTCTCTTCCTTCTCCCTGGCAGATTTAGGTCTAGCATTCTCCTCCTGATATAGTTCTCTTCCCTTCTGATTACATGCCCATACCATCTCAGTCTTGCCTCCCTTTGCTTTTCGCTCAATCTCCTAACATGTGCTGTACCTCTGATGTATTCATTTCTGATTTTATTCAGGTGTGTGACTCCAAGTGCCCACCTCAACATTCTCAAATGTGTTGTCGCTACTGACTGAAGTACATACAGTAAAACTGGTCGCACTAAACCTCATATATTTTCCCCTTCACTTTTGGTGGTAGCATTCTGTCACATAGTACGCCTGTTACCTTCCTCCATCCACCCCAACCTGCTTGTATTCTCTTCCTAACGTCTACATTGCATACTCCATCGCACTGTACTGTTGATCCCAGGTACTTGAAGTCTCTTACTTTCGTTACATCTGATCCTTCCATGCTTAACTTATCACCCTCTCTTCCATTCAAGACCAGGTATTCTGTTTTTGCTCTGCTTTCTTTCATTCCTCTTTTCCCTAGGGCATCTCCCCATTTTCCCGGTTCTTATTCAGCCTCGTTTCTTGTCTTACTGCATAACAAATAGCATTGTCCATGGTGCTTCTCCCCGTGCTTCATCCTTGAGTTGGTCCATGACTATAGCGAACAGGAAGGGGGTTAAGGCTCATCCCTGATGGAGCTCAAGCCTGAGTCGGAAACAGTCTGTTATCCCTGCAGCACTTCTTGTGGCTGTCTCACTGTCCCTGTACATGTCTTTTACTAGCCTTGCACAGTTGGCTGCTACCCCGCATGTTCTCATGCAATACCATAATTCTTCCCTTGGCATCCAATCAAACGTTTTTTCCAAATCTAAAAATACATAATGTAATCCCTTTTGCCGTTCTTTATGTTTCTCCATTTAGAATGCGCAAAGCAAATATTGCGCCTATTGTGCTCTTTCCTGGCATGAATCAGTACTGTTCTTCCCTGATATCTACCTCTTGCCTGAACCATGTATCCAAAACTCTCTCTCACAACGTCATGATGTGGCTAATTAACTTGATGCCCCTGTAGTTGCCACACTCTTGTGCATCTCCTTTGTTCTTGTAAACAGAGATCAAAACACTCCTCTATTCTTTCGATGTCTCCTCACATTCCAGGATGCTGTTAAAAAGCTTTGTAAGTATCTCTATACCTAAGCCCCCGAGACACTTCCATGGTTCGATAAGTATATTGTCTGCCCCTACAGCCTTCCCATTTTTCATTTTCTTCAATGTCTTCTTGACTTCACCCTTATTTATCCTTCCAAATTCTCTGTGTTTCTTCAATCCCTGGGGTTCTCATTATTCATAAGCACTTCAGAATACCTTTTCAGCCTTTCTAAAACCTCTCTTTCTCCTGTCAAACACCTTCCATTGTCATCTTTGATCACTCTAATATGCTGGATATCTTTTGATGCCTTGTCCCTTTGCTTTGCAATACGGAATAAATCCTTTTCAAATCAATTAACTACATCAGTAAAAAAAATGATGACTACGAATAGACGACCCACCTACTGATATTTTCCTATTTTGCACTCGCAAGTCCTTGCTCCCCAAAAACTAAACCGAAAAAAAGTACTCGTTTTGGTATTATCTGGCCCACTGCCTCCCACATTTCCATCATCATATGTTTCTGCAGCTAAATTTTGGAAATCTCCTACTGCTTTGAATGACTTTATTCTTACTTTGCTGAATTCATGCCCGACTGTACTGTACAAAACTGTAAATTAGAAGCTGACTTTTTACAACTATCTATTTACTGTCAGTATCAAACCCATCTCAGCCAACAATTTCACTTCTTATTCTGTAAAACTTTATTATAACAGATTCTGTTGGAATTGTGATACAGCTCATGCACCCCACCCCACCCCCAATTAGAAAAGCTTGCATTTTCGAGGTTTACAAAAAAGGTTTGAATTTTTTCGAAATTTTCTGCAACAGTTGCGCAAAAATTGAAAATCTTTTGATGTTTTTGCAAAAATTGCAAAACATCATGTCACAAATTTTTGGGAAAGATCATTCAGGATCAACAACTATGAATTTTTTTACACTCTTAAAAGCTGAACCACAAACTTTGAACTTCAATAATAACTTTATTATGCGCATGATCGATACCAACCTGTATACAAATTTTTTTTTTGCAATACTTTCAAAATAGGAGCCGTGGCTTAATAGTTAGTGCAACTGTACCGTAACCAAGAATTCCGGGATCGATTCCCCGAGCGGGCGACTTTGGAACCTCATGAATAAAAGCCATTGGTTGGCGTCAGGAAGGGCATCCGGCCAAGAAATTCCTCACTGCCAAATCCAAGTACCTGTGAAGGGCACCGTCTGAGCCCCAATTAATGGGGGGAAATGACGTTAAAATAAAAATAAATAAAAATAAAAATCCAAATCCAAATCAATCCTTCAAAGACCTTTAATGGTATATTTGGAAAACAAGCAACTGCCCTGTTTCGACACCTAATGGTTCCAGCTTTAAGTTGAAGCTTACAGAATACGACATACGATTTAATCTTGAATTTCAAATTATTTTCTTTTCACTTCCTTTCTCATGAATCTCAACTGGTCACATGACGTAATAAGTCATCAAGATAGTTATTACCCTTCCAAACACTCTAATTATAACTATAATTTTTTAATTGGCTTTTTATTTTTCTGCGCTCAGACAATGCCCGTCCGATGGTCTTTGTTGTGGCAGTGAGAATTTGTTGACCGGACGACCTTCCTGACTCCAACCAATGACTCTTTCTTTTGTACAGTTCTTGCCTTTTTGCCCGCCTGAAAAATCAAACAAGGGATTTCTTGGTTACAGTGCAGTACCCATTAAGTAACGGGTCATCTAAAAGAGCGCACAATATTGTGAAGATAATCAATGATAACTGTCAGACCTTAATGTTGCATGTTGAAGTGAAGCTTACGTCAGTAGATAGAAGAGCAAAAGAGATTACTGGAGGTGACGTAAAAATCAGAACTTTTGAAAGCCGAATGAAAGCAAAGGCTGTAACCTTAGTGAAACAATGTTTAAACGGTGACTCTTGAGGCATTTTAATGAATATTTTGAAATAAATACTCACTCGATGAGAACTCGAAAAAGTACCTCACTGGTAAAACTTTCTAGAGTGAGATTGGAATACGGCATGTAATAAATGATTAACTACGAATTGACCTCACGTTGAGCCAACAGCTCAGTGTACAATATGGCCGCTAACAATACAAATGACCGCTGACAATAACAATAACTGGTTCGTAGTCCACAGGGAACCCGAAATCTATAAAATGTCCTATTAAATGTCAATTGAAGTGAAGATCGTCTATTACGACATTCACCCTGTCCTTTAAAGATCAAGCCTATCTACTGGACGCCTGATTCTCTCAGAGCGCCTTACAGGGTTGAGTTCAGCATTAGTAGTTATGCTAGTTTGGTCCGTGGCTATTGGTACCTCTTGTGGTGCAGGAAGACTTTCACTTGTGGTTTCAGACACATTCTCTTGACGCTGGATCTGAACTTGATTTGTACATGGAGGTTTGGGAGCAAGATGCTTCGTTGATACTGTTGTCTCTCTGCCGTCATGATAGCGTACGAAGGCATAGTGTGGGTTTGCTTGGAGAAGTTCCACCTCGTCGACTAATGGATCAGTCTTATTTGTGCGAACATGACGCTTGAGGAGTACAACACCTGGCTCTGCCATCCAAGTAGGAATCGACGCACCAGAAGAGGATCGTCTAGCAAACTTGAAGAAGCGTTCATGAGGAGTCTCGTTTGTGGCAGTACAAAGTAATGAGCGGATGGAATGGAGGGCATCTGGTAGAACAACCTGCCAATTCTTGCTGTGTAGATTCTTAGATTTCAAAGATGTTTCAACAGCCTTCCATACAATACCATTATATCGTTCCACCTGTCCATTTCCTGCAGGGTTATAGCTTGTTGTTCGACTTGTTGCAATACCCTTTTCCTTTAAGAAAGCTTGCAGTTCATGGCTCATGAAGGATGAACCCCGGTCAGAATGGACATATGCTGGCATGCCACACAGGGAGAATAGTGTAGTTAAGCACTTGATTACTGTAGACGTTGATATATCTGAGCATGGAAACACAAATGGGAACCTGGAGTATTCGTCTACTATGTTCAGGAAATACTTGTTTTCATTGTTGCTAGGCAATGGACCCTTGAAGTCTATATTGATTCTTTCGAAGGGTTGAGTTGCTTTAATGAGTGGGACTTCCTCTGGCTTGTGATAACGAGGCTTAGATTCAGCACAAATTTGACAGTGGTTTGTGACAAGCTTTACCTCATCCAATGAATAAGGTAAGTTTTTACTACGGACAAAGTGATTGAGCCTGGTGACCCCAGGGTGGCACAGTGCCTCGTGAAGGTTGTACAGAGAATCTTGAGGCGTGGAAGCACAGGTTGCTCTGGACAATGTATCAGGGAGGATGTTCTCCTTTCCTGGACGGTACATGATATCAAAGCAATAACATGCTAGTTCAAGTCTCCAACGCATAATTTTGTCATTTTTTATCTTCCCACGGTTGCGTTGGTCAAACATGTACGATACCGACTTTTGGTCAGTCTTCAGAGTGAAGTGTCGTCCGGTCAGAAAATGCCTCCAATGCCTGATAGCTTCAATGATAGCCTGTGCTTCCTTTTCTATAGCAGCATGCTTAAGTTCGCTACCTTGTAGTGAGCGGGAGAAGAAAGCGACCGGTCTGCCATCTTGACTGAGTGTGGCTGCAAGGGCTACGTCAGACGCATCAGTTTCAACTTCGAATGGTAACGCCTCATCGATAGAGGCCACGAAAGCTTCCTCGACTGCTTTCTTTAACTTGTTAAACGTAGTAACAGCTTCAGGTGATAGAGGAAATGTCTTGGAGTTTGTTAGTGGCTTTATGCAATCAGAGAACTCTGGTATCCACTGAGAGTAGTAAGAAAACAAGCCAAGGCATCTGTTGAGTGATTTCGAGTCGTGAGGTATGGGTAAGTTGCGGAGAGGGCTCAGCCTTTCAGGGTCCGGACGAATGATACCCTCTTCAATTATATATCCGAGAATTGCAAGTCTCCGGGTTGAAAATACACTCTTAGAGTCATTGTAACAGATATTCTTCCTCTTGGCTGCAGCGAGGAATTGCTCCAGATTTGCATCATGCTCCTGCTGGTCCTTCCCACAGATAGTGATGTTATCCAGGTAAGGGAAAACTGCATTGAGATTGTTCTGGTCAACGAACTGCATCATTTCTCGTTGAAAACAAGCAACTCCATTTGTGACGCCAAATGGGAGACGTGTGAACTGATAGAGATTGCCACGTGCTTCGAAGGCTGTGTATTGTTTATCTTTGTCTTTGAGAGGAACCTGATGGTAAGCGCTTTTTAGATCAATTGTGCTGAAGACTCGGTACTGTGCTATGTTGTTTACTAAGTCATTCATCCTTGGAAGTGGGAAGGCATCTAGTTGAGTGAAGCGATTAATAGTTTGGGAGTAGTCGATAGCTAGTCTCTTTTTGTGATTGTCATCTTTGGTCACAACCACTTGCGCTCTCCATGGGGAGTGGCTGGGTTCTATGATTCCTTCTTTGAGTAGCCTTCCAACTTCTCCATCAATAAACTTTAAGTCATCATTACTGTAGCGACGAGATTTGCATGCAATTGGGCGACAGTTCTCACTTAGATTAGCAAAAGGTTCTGCTGGATCCATGTTGAGGGTGCTGAAGCCACAAACAGACAATGGGGGTTGGCTGCCCCCATATTGAAATGTAACGCTTTCATGTTTTGACTGGAAGTCCAGGCCAAGTATGAGTTCAGTGCAGAGTCCAGGAAGGACTGAAAGGCGGATGTTTGTGTATTTCTGGTTCTGGTATTCTAGGTTAGCAGTACAAGTTCCAGTAACATTAGCAGATAAGGCAGTAGAAGCCATAGAAACAACTCCTCTAGCTGGTTGTTTCGTCAGCCCAGCCTTCGTCACTAGATCTGGGTGTATAAAACTCTCAGTGCTGCCACTGTCAAACAATGCCTGTACTGTGAATTTTCCCAACTTGATTGCAGCTGTTGACTTGGATAAGGACCCAGGACATTGAGTTGTAGCTATAACAGGAAGATGAACGGATGCTGATAACCTTGAGGAAGCTTTGCTTTGGCAGACTCTGGCATAGTGACCCTTTTTCTGACACTTTGCACATGTAGCATCCTTTGCAGGGCACTTAGATCTTGGGTGTTTGCTGTTTCCACAGAAATAACAACTGAAAGAGGTTGTTTCAGCAGCAGCACAAGCCAGATTATCTGCCTGGTTATCTGTGGATTCTGAGGATTTGACATGGGTTGAATATGACTCAGAACTCTTTATGGCCGACTCGAGAGATCTTGCTTGATCAAACATGGTTTTTAAGTCAAGTGTTTTGTTTTCCAATAGTCTTTGGCGTATGAGATTTGACTGCAGACCAGCGATAAAGGCATCTCTTATGCTTTCTTCACAGTATTGTATGGCTGTCACCCTTTGGTAATTACAATCTTGGCTTAATGATTTCAGCGCTTGTAAGTACTCATCAAGCATCTCCGTTGGAGTTTGTTTTCTAGTCGCTAAAAGATGACGAGCAAAAACTTCGTTTTTCGGTTTGATGAAGAGATTCTGGACTGTTTTAATTGATGTTTTATAATCTGTGCAATCCTCTATATGTTGGAAGATGTTGGGCGAAATAAAGTTAGACAGAACTGCAAGTTTGTCCAAACCGTCCTGTGGTAGTACAACCAAAAAGTTGTCGAACGTACGCTTCCAATGGAGCCATTCCTTCGCGGCTGTTCCACTGTTTGGGTCTGTGTTTTATCGCTCTGGGCGTAAGAACTTATCCATATTATCCCAATGTTATTGTTGATTAAATTGTAATAAATTATTAACTACGAATTGACCTCACATTGGGCTTTAATCAACATTAAAACAGCTCAGTGTACAATATGGCGGCTAACAATACAAATGACCCCTGACAATAACAATAACTGGTTCGTAGTCCACAGGGAACCCGAAATCTATAAAATGTCCTATTAAATGTCAATTGAAGTTAAGATCGTCTATTACGACACGGCAAAAAGGCTTTTAGGTTCCAAGGGGCTAAAATTTTTAATGAATTGCCTTTACGTATAAGAATCATAGAAAACTCAACAGATTTCAGAGATCAGTTAATTGCCCATTACAATGAATGAAAACATTCGATTGTATGGCTACTGGTAGCTGGAGTCTGTTGGTGTTCTTATGTTATGGACCCGAATTTGATTTTATTGTATATTGTGTATACATGTAAATATATAGATAACGATTTATTTTGTATTTTTAACTATTTATTTTATTTTCATACAGGACACACATTGATAGCAGTTATTTAACTGAAGTGTATATATATATATATATATATATATCCTGTTGTTTTGTGACTATATTGTCACTAATACTACTACTACTACTACTACTACTACTACTACTACTACTACTAATAATAATAATAATAATAATAATAATAATAATGATAGTAAATAAATTTGAGAGAGTTTTGTTAGCAATACCTTTTAAAAGGGGGCGTTTCCAACTCAAAAATTATTTGTAACAGTTCGCCGTCACTTTTTGACGACGAGCAACCTCCAGGTAATAGCAACATGATGTGGTCGTTATCGGTTTGCAGTAAATTCCTTTCAAATTGTGGTTTGCAATCTGCAGTCGTTTAGTACAAACATTATCCTTTCAAGTGGCTTCGTCCCTTATGAGCTCGAACAGTCACATGATTTACACTAAAAATATGCATTCATAGCCCCTCAGCCTCCCACTCGTACGCCTTTAGATACGGGACGTGAAAAAAAGGTGGTCTTCCAGACCCCAGTGAAATGCACGGTGCGATGTGAGAGAGAACGAGGAAGGTTAAAAAAAAGGACGGTAAACATGCAAGTGTAGTGGGGAAAGAGTTTCTGCGCAGCACTGAAAGCGGCGAGTCATCAGTCTTGACTACAACAACTGCGAGGTTACGGCACAGTTACTTCTGTAAAACATTTGATCCTGCCTTGTCTAAAAAAAAGAAAACACCAGCAGAACTGTGGCCAGATAACCAGAGATCGATGTAAAGACCGACAGGTATTACAAGCTAGGTATAACAAGGCAACCAAACCATTAAAACGTCAATTATTAGCAAACTAAGGTGAATTTAAGTCGTAGTATTTGCATGTAAACGTATGTTAAAAGTTTAATGCAATTTATGAATGCCGCCAACCTAAGATTTTAATGCGCCCTATTACTTACATATGTGTTAATGGGCCATTAAAAAGCTCTTGTGTACAACCTTTCCCTTAGCATGGCATATAAAAATACAGAAGAAAAATTAAAAATTGGTACAGTGAATGTTCTATGTAGTTTTCAGTGGCAAATGTGTCCGTCGTACTGGTAAAAAAAACCCCATAATTTGGGTATGGCAACTGCTCATAGTAGAATCGAAGGAATAGTTTTTTAGCATTATGATAGGCAGGTCATAGTATCAAACCGACTCTACACTAAAGAAGGGTATGAAATAGTACAAGCTAAAGGGAAACGAAGTACCCTTTGAGTGAAATAGGTTGTTATCACTGAATCGTCAACAAATTGGGATGCGACACAAATTGCAAAAGTAATATTGTTCGAACCAAGCAATTTGGACAGGATCTTGTTGGCACGAGGAATCGATTGTCACCTACTGCAATCCAAAAACTGCGGAACTCTAATTACACAATAAACAATACAAACACAATGTCGCAATCGTGAGACGCAAGAGCGCTTCCGTTTCAAAGCAAGTACTGTAAGCAAAAATGTACAGTGCAAAGAAATAATGTTGAATAATTCTTTTTCTCTCTTAACCGTACACGTGTATAAACTGTTGACCAATTTGAACACCCATTTATCAATACACATATGCATAAAAGCAATACCATGTACATTGTGGCTTAAGATTACAAAGTCATTAAAACCCTTACAAAGTATCGTACCAAAAATTATGTCGCTCAACATGCTGTCAATGGGGAAAAATCATTGAATTCTTTATGATTCAATCTTCAAAGCTTTTGCCTAAATTACTAACCCCGAAATGTGAAAAACATCGGCTGACCACTGGAAACACTAACTTTCGACAGATTACCCAGAAGTCCAGGCAACTACAAGGAGTTCAGTTAATAAAGAAAAGGATACGAATAGTTTGTGTACAGGCTCAAATAACTCTTCTGTATGGTTCCAGATCCCTTGGGAAAGATCACAGCTTCATGGTCTACGTTCACATTTTGTTGCGGTGACACTTAGCAGACATACTCTGTACTCGTCTCCATCTTTATTTTAACACTTATACTTATATACGATGTTAAATGATGTCCACTTAAAATCATCGTTATGTGGCATTTTTATATAATTTCCTATCTTAATTTTGAAAAAAAAACTTCAGTAAAGAGTAAATAAGTGAAATGAAATAAACTTTAATACACTGACGTCACTAAGCTCAAAATCCTCTCCATGTTAAATATCAATCTGGTCATTAACACGGGTTTGACAAATTTCACATCAAGGTATTTTCAAAAATTGTAGTCCGGTGACCGCGTTACCAATCTGCAATCAAGGTTACAAAGGCAAATGAAAATCCACTTAGCCGAATGTAGTCCAGATTACGAGTCAAACTCTCAATTTTTAATCCGACAATAATTTTATCCCACATGTCTATAAAGTGGAAATCCATGTCAGGAAATTTCTGATCCTACTATTTGCAAAATGGCTGCATCCATTTCTTTCTTCTTCAATCGTTTGACAATCATCCGGTAGACCCATTGCTGCAGTGGTGTAAACCGACTCACCAAGTTCTTGATTTGAGAGACAAGAGCAAGTTCCTTGTCGTAGCGTCCTGGTTAAATAAACTGTTACACATGAAAACAACTAATACTATTGCAAAACAGACGGAAAAGTACTTAGGTCTTGGAATAAAGACCAATAATTCTTACTTGTCGATTACTACAATGAATACAATCCAACTTTAATAGTCGAGGTCTATATTTAGATTCTGGTCAATGGTTAATAACCGCAATCGGTTGTCATAATTATAACTAGCAGCTATTGTTTGTCAGTCATGTTAATTTTTTACTCACAAATGACAACAGAATAACCAAACACAATATGGAAAAATTCAACGATAGTACGATGACTCCAACTTTAAACCAAAATTCGTTAAAATATAAAGCCAAATTCTTCAACACCTTAACACGACTAAACGACGACAAAAATACTTCCAGTTGAAGCATAATTCAGATTTGTTGTCTGGAATTATCATGTTTCAAAATCCTGTTATATAAATAGTATTACTTCAATTCTTAATTCTCTTACGTCATTTACTTCTCTTCTCCCTTATTCTCGAAGTGTAACCTATCAAATATAAAATCGTAGTAGAGTTCTTTACTTATTTATTCGAGTGCCCAATTAGGCTAAACCGGTATACCTGGGTTACCTTTGGTGTCAATCAGCCCTTGGTAAGGTTTTAATATGCGACAAAGTAATAAAGTTTACTGGCAAATGCATTTCAATTTTTATAATCTGAAAATGAAATGGGCTGTATGACTGTCCATTGACGATATTCTGTTTAAAACTCAATACACAAAAACTTATTCCCATCGTCAACCCATACATTCTCCCCAACAGCCACAAAACAAACCTGTTAAAACCCTGATTAAAAAGGAGCTCATTTTGTTTTCCTATCCTTCACGCGACGTACATCTTCTAAATAATCTGACAGAAAAGCAAACATGACCAGCTGTTTGCCTTGGTTAAGGTAAAATTAGTAAAATGACTAATTAAAAAATGTAAAAAAAACCCCAACTGAATGTAAAAACTACCACTGGGTGTATGACAGAAAATGTCATTAAAAAAACACTTAATAAAACCTGTAAAAGAACGTTCCTAAATATATTCTGAATGAATGAGAACTTTAAAAAAAAGATAATCATATTATACATTGTCAATTACCAATTGTCTTCACTTTCCCTTTCTTTGCGATAAAAAGTAGTAAAAGTGGTGTCCCTCGACAAAACACGTATGCCAATTTAAGATAAGATGTTGAGTGCAACTTTATAAAGTAGTGCCTCTATCACGTAAGCATGTAAATGTTCTACAAAGACATCTTATAACTATATACACCAGTTCTTTAAAATTTGCGTCTAGTATCTTTATAGAAAACATGTTAAAACCTAAGTGAAGAGACCTTTCAAATGTCAAATACCACCCCTTAATATATATATTATATATACACATATAAATAAAAATACAGATACAGAGGTTGATAAAAAGTATTGATGTTTGGATAGATAGATAGATAAATAAATAGATAGATGGATAGATCGATCGATAGAAAGGTAGATAGATAGGTCGATCGATAGATAGATAGATGGATAGATAGAAAGATAGATGGATAGATAGATAGATCGATCGATCGATAGATCAATAGATAGATAGATAGATCAATAGATAGATAGATAGATAGANTGATAAAAAGTAATGATGTTTGGATAGATAGATAGATAAATAAATAGATAGATGGATAGATCGATCGATAGAAAGGTAGATAGATAGGTCGATCGATAGATAGATAGATGGATAGATAGAAAGATAGATGGATAGATAGATAGATCGATCGATCGATAGATCAATAGATAGATAGATAGATCAATAGATAGATAGATAGATAGATAGATAGATAGATAGATAGATAGATAGATAGATAGATAGATAGATAGATAGATAGATAGATAGATAAATAGATAAAATAATAAAAAAGAAATTATTATTAGTTTGAAATAAAGTAAGTCTACTGACTATAAAGTAATCTTCTTAATAATGTAAGACCTCGGTAGTGCAGTGTTTTGTGTCCCGGCATGTCACGCGAACAAGCGGGGCTCGATTCCCCGTTGGGGAGAACTTTTTTTGGGGGGAGGGGTGTTTTTTTTAGCATTTTTAAAAAACAACAATGCTAACAAACACTAACCCACAGCAGCAGTTTGGGGTAACAGTAAGTTGTTTGCGTTTGAAAACATAAAATTGAATTGGGATACATATTGTGTTGTATTAGAGAATAGTAATAGTATGTAGTAGTGCTGATAGTGTGGATGCGAAAAGAGCGCCAAATCTGCCATAAGGTATTGGTGAATGGTAAAATTTAAGTTCAAATTTTGTTACAGGTAAATGGTAAAATTTAAGGTCAAATTATTTTCAAAGGAACAGGCAAATGGTAAAATGGTCAATTTTATTCCAAAATTATTGGTAAATAGTAAAATTTAGATAAAATTTATATCAAATGTATTACTGAATGGTAACATTTAAGGTCAAATTTTAATCAAAGGTACAGGAAAATGGTAAAATTTAAGGGCAAATTTATTTCAAAGGCAGTGCTGGATGTTAAAATTTAAGGTCAAATTTATATCACAGGTATTGGTAAATGGTAAAATTTACTTCAAATGTTTGGTGAATGGTAAAAATTCATGGTCAAATTTTGTTAGAGGTAAATGGCAAAATTTGAGGTCAAAAATGTATATCACAGGTATTGGTAAATGGTAAAATTTAAGGTAAAATTTACTTCAAAGGCAATGGTGGATGGTAAAAATTAAAGGTCTATTTTTTTCCCAAAGGAACAGGTAAATGGTATAAAGGCCAATTTTGTTCCAAACGTATTGGTAAATGGTAAAATTTAAGGTCAAATTTATATCAAAGGTACAGGTAAATGGTAAAATTAAAAAATTTTAAATGGTAAAAAATTTGTATAACCCACCATGCTGTTGTGGTTTTTTAATGCAGCGAGAAGGTCCAAAGCCCTGCCTGATATTTGTGCACATTTCATGAATGCATTTTGTAAATGACACTAAATGTGCATTACCATTAGTGGAAGTGGGATGAAACAAATTTTTTTCTAACTATTTTTGCAAGCTCGCTCGAACACGTTCCACATCTTCAGTGTGGACGTCTATTTCCTGGTATCCGAAATGATATCTCTGTTTACCTGGATGTTGTTCTGAAATTTTTTAGTTACTTTACAAAATGTTCTCAAAATTGTCAGCGAAAATGTTTGCAACAAAATTTGTGGCGGTATACAAATATATGCCAAATAATATGTAACGAGTACTGCTATTTGACATGAGAAAGAACCTCTTCGATTTCTTACCTTTTGTATTACGATTCTGCTTGAAAAAGGCAGTCAAACGCAATGCTAATCTTGATTTGTTAGAAAAATGGTTTACATTAGTAAAAGAAGCATATTATATTAATTATACCTACCATCCTAAATAGTGTAGGAAGAAACTATCTTAAGAAGGGGAAAAGTTTGGGGTAACATCGTAGCGTCTATTTGCCAACAAGTTCTTTCCTAATATACTATGGTTTCTTCTTCAATGTTAGTAAGAAGTATCTGCTGTATTGGATATGTAAGCTTTTAGTTTCCAATGTTAAGCTGTGTGGGGCATTTTGTTCGAAGTTTGTGTTTACTTGAACGATTTAAGATTATAATAAAAATCAAATAATCAATTATATCTATGGACAAATTCTTTGCTCCGATTAGGGGAGCCCCTCCACTCCCTAAACGTTCTAAAGCTCAAAAACTGAGAAAAAGTAGCTCATGGTTGTTAAATGCAGTGAAATGCTTTTTTCAGAGCATGTGTTCACATCCTACAAAAAATGTGATCTACAGAGCTTGCATAGGCGGCAGGGACTAAGGAAACTGCTTCACATGAGTGTATGCTCTTTATTTCCTTTTGTTTGTCTTATGTTGAGTTGCCAAGAGGTTACAAACATGGGAGAGTAAAATAGAAGTGCCCCTCGTAAGACACCGAGTAGTAATCTTAAACCGTAAATACAAGCCTTGGTTTATAACTTGCAAGAAAAAGTAATACTTTGTAGGACTTTGCTTCGTTCTACGGCGTTGGGTAATCTGTTGCAGGTCTTGGTGTTCGCATTCTTTCATACCGCACTAGTTTGTCTACATGAAGATTATTTTCTACATCCTTTGCTAGCTTCTCTAAACCATCAGACAATAGGGCTTTTGCATATTCATCATCACTTGAATCAATTTTATACTTCTTCTCTAGTTTCGCCTTTACCTGAAAATTAAACAAAAAATATTACAGTAACATCGATGCATCTCCACTGGTCTGAAAACAAAACTAAACAAAACACTGATTAGGTCACTAGCATAGGATTGACAATTTAAAATTTACATAATACATTTGTCTTCACCAAAAATATCCTCGTTTATCCCTATCATTGTAAAAATTGTCTGCATAAGTTTCCCCCACGCTGTGGACCAAGCAAATCAGACTGTCTAACCTTCGCATCTTGTGTTCGACCACATAAACGGAGTTGGATGAGTATCGTGCCAAAAAACTATCAGTTATAACCAAAGTTGTGTGACATACCTGAAGATTATGACCGGTTAGCCCGTGCCCGTAGAAAGAAAAACACAAAATGAAGCGCCCTGCTTTTGTGGCAAAGCTAAACATTTTTCCAGAAACGAGAATATTTAAAGGTGCTCTCTTAAAAGTCCCATGAAGTTTGTCTCCAGAAATAGAGGAACCATGATTGTCCAAAGAGAAGAGAGCACCAGCTAGGCAAAGAAAATATTCTATCTCCATGTCTTCCACACTCCTAAATGAATTCCCATTACCATGGCATACAACAAGAACAACCTGCACCCGACGCAAAACTGCGATGGAACCTTATACAGCAGAATACAGACTTGAAGAATAGATACGCAGTCGCGGTGCAGAATCGATTTCATGCTCTAGAATGCGAACAAGTGATCAAATGGGAGGTACTAAAAGAAGCTTTAGTTGATACAGCCAAATACCTAGTCCCACAAAAAAGAAAAGACAGGAAAAAACAGTGGATGAAAACAGAGATCTTGGAATTAATGGAAGAAAGACGGAAACAGAAAAATAGAACGATATCAAGCACTAAATCGAGAGATTAGACGAAAATGTAGAGAAGCATAAGAAGAGTGGGTGAATGACCAGTGTACAGAAATCGAAAGATCTAGGATATCAGATCCCTCAACATTGCACAAGAAAATCAACAGCCTCGTGGGTAAAACGATATGCGTTTCAAGTGGATGCATCCAAGGGAGAGATGGGACCTTGTTGGTGGAAAAAAAAGGTCGTGGAGAGGTGGGCAGAATACATCAAGGAATTGTTCCTGGATGATAGACAGGGAAAACCCATCATCAGAAAACCTATCGAAGGCCCGAAGATTCTAGGAAGCCAAGTAAAATCGGCCATTCACAAGATGAAAAGGGGCAAGGCCACAGGACCAGACAAAATTTGCATTGAAATGGTTGAAGAACTCGATGATTTTGGTATCAATTAAGTAATGGAACTTGTCGATGAAATCTATGACAGTGGAGAAATTCCTTCAGATATGCTAAAATCGATATTTATCGCCTTACGTAAGAAGCCGGGGGCAACCGAATGGGAGCTCCATAGAACCACCAGCCTCATGAGTCACATAACAAAAATATTAATGCGTATTATCATGGGAAGAATCCCAATAACATAAAGACCCGAAATAAACAGACATCACTTCGGCTTTGTTGAAGATGCAGGCACTAAGAATGCAACATTCATCGTGAGGATGTTATCTGAACGAGCTATAGAAATGCAGCAAGATTTGTATCTTTGCTTTATCGACTACAGCAAAGCGTTCGACAAGGTTAAGCATGAAGCAATGTTAGACATGCTTCAATCTTTAGATATAGATGGGAAGGACATACGACTCTTAAGGAATATGTACTTAAGTCAGACAGCTGGAGATAGGATTCAGAACACGATTGGAAAATATAGTCAAATTAGAAGAGAAGAGAGAAAAAAGGACTAAGTATTAACAGGAAGAAAACTTTTTGTATGGTAATAAGTAATAAGCAACAGTTAGTTGATTGCCGCCTGACAGTTGATGGAGGACGGATACAGTAGGTCGACAGGTTTAACTACCTAGGAAGTATGCTTAGGTCAGATGGAAGTATAGCCGAAGTAAAGAGAAGAATAGCTATGGCAAAAGAGGTATTCGAGAGATAGTCTGGAATTCTAAAACGTAGATCGATCTCAATAAATACAATGATAAGAGTTCTCAATTGCTACCTCTTCCCTGTAATGACTTATGGATGTGAAAGCTGGTCACTCACGCCAGAACTAGAAAAACGAATAAATGCCGCTGAACGCTGGATGCTACGAAAGATATTTAAAATCTCATGGACCGAACACATCAGTAACGAAGAAGTCCTTAGCCGAGCCAACTACAGAAGAATGCTACTAAAGACAATAAGGAAAAAGCAAATGTCGTTCCTAGGTCATGTAATGAAGAAAGAAGGCTTTGAAAATCTAGCTCTCACCGGCAAGATATGTGGAAAAAGAGGGAGAGGAAGACAAAGGATCATATTCCTCAAAACCTTATCTGCATGGAGCGGAGTCAGTCGGATGGAGATCTTGGAAAAGAGCAAGAACAGGATCCAGTGGAGAAGCATGACCACCTAATGAAGCATGTTCTGCAAATTTCATGAAGTTAAAAAGTCAATTAATTTGGAGATAACTTTGTTTTGTTCAAAAAGACGCCGGCGTAACTATTCCCAGCGGAGTTCTCTTGATTTTCTTTCCATCCTTGGTATATAAAATGATAAAACACAAAAACACACAAAATCTTTCTCAGGTTGACAGCAAAGAAAAGAGCAGTAAAATAACAAAATATATTGGCGGAATTTCTACTAGTATAACAAGCTTCTTCTATTTATCATGTTTTATTTCACCTCTCTTCCATACACTTTCTTCTCTAATATTTTCCATAAGTATTTAGACCTTACAAATCTCATACACATATTATTTTCCTTGCAAACCCTTTCCAAAAGCACATTATTTTATGTAGACGTACTATGTCCTCAGAAATCCCTGTCGTTATTCAGTTTAGCGTTATGAATTCTCCTGTACTCTTTTCTTTATCTCTTTTCAGTGGTTAATGTGTGCTTACTCCATATACAATAAGTTTTGGGGCAAAAAAAGAGAAGGCTATTTGGAATATCGTGTTTCACTATACCTTGTAACAAGGATTTCAACATACCCGGTGAGCCAGTTGTAATTAAACCCTCAGTTTTCTGTGAGGAATTAATTTGGGAGTGCTGAGTGCCTTTTTTAAACGTAAAAACAAGCTTTTACATACAACATTTCCATGGGACACTTTGACAAATAACAGGTGTCCCGTAAATATCTTTTAACAATACTGTAGACAATGGTCTTGGAGGTCATCCAAATTCCAGTGTGGATGACACCGGTCACAACACCGGGGCGAACTGTGTCAAAATAACAATTGCTTTACGGCAAAGGAACAAATATTTTCTTAAACCTCAAGAAAATATTTAACAAGTGCCTTAGGGGTTACCAAGACTCTAGTTACGGCAAAAATGAAGTTTTAGGTGCAATGTCAGGAGCCAAATAAAGATAATAATGCAATTAAAGAACTGCCAATTGAATGAAAAGTACTAGTCAAGTGTATTGTTTACACAGCCTACGAATCTACTGGGGGGTGGATATTTCAGGCATTTTGGTATGCCAAAAGAGGTCTGTTTCAAGGTATAACCACCATACAATTTTTTTACATCAAAGGAGTTTGAAAATGCCACTTAACTCTGTAAATGGCTTTAGAGGTTAAAAGGTAAAAATGCCAGCTTCAGAACACGTAAAATTCAAAGTTACAAAAATGTATCTTTTAATTTTTTATTTTTAAATAAAAATTATAGCTATGCTTTTCTACGAACTGAGCACCATTATGCCTAGTAATTATTAATTATTACTTTTTGTTAACAAAGTAATATCATACATAAAATTACCATAAATACAACAAACAGATAAATAAAACTTCGTGTGGCAAGGCAAGGGTACTACTTTAAAACCACTCTAAATGTCTTGCTGTGTGTAACTGAAAACAAAAAGTACATTGCTCTGATAAAAAAAATTATCAAATATAACTTAAGCACGAATCGTATCAGCAACACACAGAGTGAATAAGTCATCATCTTTATCAAGTAAAAAAGAATCAAGGTAATACCCAAAACAAATATATTTTGCAGACAATGAAAAAAAGCAAGCTTTTTGCTTACATCTGAAAGTTTATTCACTTCAAACTCCTGCAATTGTCGCTGGAAACCAGGATTTGGGTTAGCTATGCTCCTTGAACAGCGTATAAAGTTAATGCTATCCTTCCATCCAAGGCTTGTGACTGCCATAATATAAGCTGAAGCTGTAGCTGTTGATCTTGAAATACCAGCAATACTGAACATAAAACAAAACCAGGCAAAAGTAAATATATGCACACAAACACGCACATACAAGCACGTACAAACATACAGACACATATGTATATGTGCCTGAAACGTGTAGTAGCCTAAAACCGAAGCTATTTTTCATGCACTTAAATATTAAAGCTCTGTTCTTGAAACGTTAAGCATTTTCTGTGTATATGGGCACCTAAACGGTATAAATTTAGGTGTATATATATAACTATATATACCTATATATACCTATATATATATTTACCTATATATCTATTGACAAATTAGTCGTTATAAAGATGGAGAAAGATTGCACATATATTTTGCCGTACCAACAGTGTCGCCTTGAAAACAACAAACTGGAGAGGGGTCGGTAGAATATCTGGAGGAATACCGCAAGACTACGCTCTATTCTAAACTAATTACATAAAACGAACTTTCACGTCCTTCAAAAAATGCCTAAGAGCTTAAGAGAAATATCTAGAGTTCATTATAGAACGTTTTTCTTTTGAGGAAAGGTTATGAAAAATTTTGAGCACATATTTAAAGACGAAAGCATCCTATATTCTATACTTATTTCTGGTAAGAGAAGGTTCCTTTTTAATTTCATACAGACACCATGATTTTGGGTTTTATAACAAATACCAAAATTTTCACAGCTGTCTCCAGGAGTTCATTTCTTTGCTAACATTTACATATTTTGCTAACAGATAGCACTATTACAGTAGTCTCTATGAATATCTTGTAACTATCTCACTTGGTAATCTACAAGGTTAAATGAATGTAGCTTAGGGATTTTCTTTTGTATTAAAGATTCTGTTGATGACAAAAGCTCGTGTTTTTTCTCAATAAATCCAATTTAACAGTAACTTGAATTCTTTAGATAGTTTAAATTTGCTGATAAGTTAATGCCATCGAATCTAAAATCCCTACATCCCGTATTAAGAACTGCATCATTAACAAATTTTATGATTTTGTAATGTGAACATAAAAAAAATAGGTTGCTTAGCATCACAACGTGCAGCGGTTAAAAAATTGACTTCTGTGCTATATTACATGCAAGTGTTACTTTAATGAATTACCATCAAGGTAGTTTGCAGTATGACTACAATAAAAAGGTCAATCAATAAGCTATAAAGTTTGGTACTATTTTCTTGACATGCCGCTAGTTTGCTTAATAGTGAAGAATGACTGACACTGTTAAATGTTTTACAATGGTACATGAATGCTCTTCATTAGTATAACTTTATTAACGACTTCCCTTGCATAACCGACAGAAAGCGAATATTTTGTCTTCTTTTAAACAGACGATAGGCCAAGAATGTATATCTTTGATACAGGAATTTTATCATATCGTGAGTCATAACCTGTTTTCAAAACTGTAATGCTCTTTATCTATGGCTTCCAATGATTACAAAAATGTTAAAAATTCCAAACTTCATATCTTACTTAACTATCATAAGTCATATGGATCAATTCAGAATAACCTTTAATATATCTCATAAATCTCCAAGCGACATTCATATTCTTAATGAGGTATAACAATTGCCAAACAATATTTATGAGTTGAATATACATTCCTTCACTGAGTTGCTACAATATATACCATGCCATGTGCATATTTTTACAGTCATGTTGTTAAACTTCACTTTTTTTCAGCTCCAGCAAATGCTAAAAAAACATGATTGGAGCAGAAAAACTGCAAACTGTTCTCTCTGTTTGAAATAGAGTACATTTAAAAATCTAGGATCAGTTTCAAGCTGATATAGTATCATCACACACATCAGTATTCCAATCAATTGGTCAGTTTATAAACCGTTTCCGTGGATTTAGCTAGATTACTAAATCTATATTAGAAAATAGTAGGTTTTCACATCTAGCCTTCTTACCATTACATCCAACATCACCATAATTAACGTCAATTAAGCCAATATGAATGGGAATTGACCTGGGCTAAAATCCTAGCAAGTGTGATCAAAGCTGACCACTTGGTGTAATCACTGAAACAAATATTTCTAAAAAATAACATATGCCAAAGAAAAGCTGCAGTAGAGTGAATACAAAGAAACCCCTGTTTCTTTCACGGGCATCTGCCCTACCAACTGGGACCTTAACACCATGTTTCCAACTAAGTAATTTTGCAACCTACTTGCACCCTCCCACAACATTACTTTCATAAACATATTTGGTTTAAAAGAATGGGGGCTAGAGGCTAGCTCTATTTGTCTGAATACCATTTTTAAAAACATATATCACGTGTACTCACCAGTGTATTAGAACACCACCATTATTCACTCTGATGGATTAAGAATGCAAAACATCTCAAGTTAATAAACTAGTGATGACACAGTTTGACAACGTACTCGTATGACGAAGAAGAAAATGGCGCAAATTCATTGAAATGCTGCAATTAATCACATAAGATCACGGTAAAACATTAAATTCTTAAATAAAAACAATGATTGTTTTTGGTGATGTTAAACACAAATGCTACAAAAAACAAAACCACCAACAGTTTGAAAAACTGTGCCAAATAAAATTCTTATCTTGGACAATAATTTTTTATAATAACTTCAAGAAATTGCACAAAATTAAATAAAAACAAACTAAACAATCACTTCCACCTCCAAATTTTATGTCAGAAAGACCCAAAATTCACTCGTACACATAATATATGTTCTTTGTCATTGTTGTTCATACTTTCCTGCTTAAAAACACAAACACTGAGAGACAGAAAAAAAGATAGATAGATAGATAGATAGATAGATAGATAGATAGATAGATAGATAGATAGATAGATGGATAGATGGATAGATAGATAGATAGATAGATAGATAGATAGATAGATAGATAGATGGATAGATAGATGGATAGATGCATGGATGGATGGATGGATCAGTGGCAGAAAATAGAGAAATCTAATGAAGTAATCCAAGAGAGGATGGCTAAAATGAGACATGTTGTATCACTCAAAACAAACAGGTATGAATACAAAAAAAATTAACTTTCAATTTGTATGTGCTTATGTGTTAAAAACAAAATTATCTTTGTTTTTAACAGTGGTCACACTAACAAATCGGTTATCTGACAAATAATCAGGGATTCCTGTCTTGAAAATGATGGAGCTTAAGCCTTNGCTTATGTGTTAAAAACAAAATTATCTTTGTTTTTAACAGTGGTCACACTAACAAATCGGTTATCTGACAAATAATCAGGGATTCCTGTCTTGAAAATGATGGAGCTTAAGCCTTAACAGAACAATTATATTATGGCAATTTTGTACTGGCAAATAGCTCAAAATTTGCAAATCTGATGAATGTGGTAAAAAACTAGTGACGTAACGATGTGAACAAAATGCAAGAAGGTGTACCTGGCATTATGGATGAAATCAATGCACTCCCAGAAATGTTTTGACCTAAAAAAATAAGCATAATACATTAAATGCATATAAACAATGACAACTTAACTAGTCTACTTATTTTATCATAATACAGTATATATATATTTGGGTATTAAAAATGTGCTCTTAACCAGTACTCTCTCAAGGACTAAAGTTAGCACTGTCTGTCCCTCATGAGTGCAGGCCATTCTATTTTTCTTACAAGGGTAAATTTCAACAGAACTACTTTAAAGAAATAAACAGGCAAAAAGAAAAAGACAACAACTGGATGTTCTTGTTGTTCACACTCCTTAAGAAATTTTTAGAGTCTGTTTTTCAAACAGACCCTTAAAAAGCTGTTTGTAAAGAGTCAATAACTGACCTGTTCCATGGGCAGACTATTCCAGTTAATGCCACTATCAAGAAAATGAGGACCTTATAAGATATCTAGGGTAAAATTCTACTAAGATTTGTTTTGAGCTAAGGGGGAAAGGCAATCACATGCTAATGTGTTTCCCGGTGTTTTGTAGAACCTGACAATTCCTTATCTGCAAAAAACATATGATGTTAAGTTGTAAAGCCCCAAATATATATATTTTTGAACAATATCTCACCCTAAAACAATGTAAATAAACAACTCACTTAATGCTTTCAGTATATAGAATATATCTTCTATAAAATATCGATTTTATAATAATTGTAGGATTTGCCCAGTAAAATATGGTGTAAATCCCAACAAAATGATAATCAGATTGAAAAAAATGTCCATGGCTTTTATCAATATTGATCAAATGTAGTCAAGTCATTTATGTATTGAAATAACAAATGAAGATTGAATGTACTTAAAAAGATCATTAAATGCAAAGTTATTTAGTATACAGCTTTAAAATACTTAATCAACCATAATATAACTAAAATAGAAAAACTATATAACACATAAGAATATTTAGACAACTTACAGATTTTGGTTTGGTGAATCAGACACCTTTACGCATTTATACTTTACACCCTAAAACAAATGCAAAAAAATTCACTTGATCAGTACTTTTGCAGAGAGACTAAATCAACCTATAATTGCATTACTAAAAATAGTATTTATCTTAAATATAATCTAAATGTACTTTTCAAAATAATAAGTTACTGACAGCCAACTAAAAGAAACTGGGGTAGTATTAGGATAAAATTTGAAGAACAGTGCCAAACAATTAACTAACACCATTTGATGTGTGTGATTGGGCATAGTTGAGGATTACCAATTTTTACTCTAACAAAATTCACAAATTATTAAGTTTATAAATGTTTTTGGAGGTGGAGTTAGACTTGAAAAAAGTGATACTAAATTACTAAAAAAAGGTAAAAAGATTTACTTTTAAAAAATTAGAAATTTCATATGTAGCCCCCTGTGTTCTTGATCCTGGCCTTGCTATGGGCTAGCTTTTTTAAAAAAACCAAAAAACTAAAAAAGAAATAGGTTTTTAACTCCAGCTTTTAGGCAGTTAAGAGTGATTTGTGATTATTTACAGCTACTTATCTATCTAATATCAGGTTGTAAAATAGTACACTGGACAATACTGTCTAGTGGTGACAATAGACGTGGGCTCTATCACTGATAGGAGAAAAAAGTGACAAATTTCACATCATCATCATCATCATCATCATCATATTTGGTTTAATGTCCGTTTTACATGCTAGCATGCGTTGGACGATTTCTTGAAATTGACTTCAAAGTTATCCTATCCTTCACCAGGTCTCTGCTGACACCTTTTTGTTTCAGATCCATCCTTATCACTTCCTCCCATGTTTTCTTTGGTCTCCCTCTGCCAGTGGTTCCTGTCACCTTGATTGTTCTGCATCTACTTGCCCAAGCATTCTTGTCCATTCTCTCCACATGACCAAACCAACGAAGCCTCCTATTCTGCATACAGCTGCCAATACTGTCCAGATTCAATCTCCTTCTGAGTTCATTAGAACTGAGCCTGTCCTTTAGACTTACGTTGCACATCCATCTTATCATTCTCATGTCATTCCGCTCCATGCGGCTGACATCTTCAGCTTTCACTGGCCAAGTTTCACTGCCATACATCATTGTGCTACGTACACATGCCTGGTAGACTCTACCTTTGGTAGGTAATGGCAGAGCTCTGCTGGTTAACAATGGCATCAGCTCCCTGAACTTACTCCATCCACTGTTAACCCTTGCTGTAACACTTGCACCAGCTCCCCCCTCAGCTCCAAGGGTGTCACCAAGGTAGCAAAACTTCTGGACAACCTCAATATCCTCATCCTCCAAATGCACTTTATGTAGGTCTAAGTCACAGGTTGCCTCTCCTTCTTTGCACCTCTTGCAGCTAAAACGGTTAGTTTCTGTCAGTTTGCCCTTTATTCCACTGCACCGTTTATGTACCCAGTGCTTGCAAGTACCACAATAGATTGAGTTGCTCCCAACTCCCTTCCCACAGACTGAACAGGGAAACTTTCCTTTCTCCAATGGCTTTCCTAAATTGCAACCACTGACCATCACTTTTGTCTTGCCCATGTTCACTCTCAAACCTTTACCTTCCAAACCCTTCTTCCAAGTCTCTAACTTAGCAAGTAGACCATCCAATGTCTCACAGGAGAGAACCAGGTCATCTGCATATAGCAATTCCTCTGGGCAACCCTTTCGAAACTCTCTTGACAGTGCTTCCAAAACACAAATAAAAAGCAGTGGACTTATTACAGATCCCTGATGAACTCCAACTCCCACACCAAAACTCTCAGTATAGGAACTGTTGACCCTTACCCGACTTTTAGCATTTCTGTACATTGCCTGAACAACCTTAATCAGCCATTCACTTACTCCTAGTTTCCGTAAAGCCCACCAAACAACTTCTCTTGGCACTCTGTCAAAGGCTTTTTCCAAATCCACAAAGGCAAAGTACAGCTTCTTGTTCTTCCCAAGGTACTTCTCTTGCATTTGTCTAAGGATAAAAATGGCATCAATAGTTCCTCGTCCAGGCATAAAACCAAATTGCATGTTATCAATGTTTATTTCAATTCTAATTTGTTTTTCCATAACTCTTTCAACAACTTTCAGGACTTGGTCCATTAACTTTAATCCTCTGTAATTATCTCTTTCTAGAGCTTCTCCTTTTCCTTTGTAACAATTGATAATTGTACTTATTTCCCAGTCCTCAGGAATGACACCATCTCTTATGATCTGATTTGTTAGATCAGTGATCATCTCTATACTTCTTTCACCTGCAGCTTTGACCATCTCTGCCACAATTCCTGAAGGACCAGCTGCTTTGCCTTTCTTCATTTTCTTTACAGCTTCCCTCACCATTTCTTTCTCAATGAAAATGGCTGGTCCAGATACTGTTTCTACCTCTCCAAGATTTTCTCTATCCCAAGAAAACTCTGTGTTCAACAATCTCTCATAATAGCACTTCCAGGCATTCTTCTTTTCAAGTTCACTTGTTGCAAGTTCTCCATCATCATTCCTGATACACTTTTCTCCAATGATATCCTGATTAGTCTTGATCATCTGCTTAGCTATCTTGAATACTTCATTCTTCTGGTCATCTCTACACATTATGTCTGGAAACCTTCTTTTCTCGGCATCCATCTTTGCTTTGTAGATTGCTTGCCTAGCTACTCTCTTGGCCTCCAGATACCTTTCTTTGTTAACTAACCCCTTTTTCCATTGACTCCACAGCCTTCTCTTCTCTTTCACATAATTTTCAACAGAAGTATTCCACCACCATGTCACTCTATGACGTGGAGGCCCTTTTGTCCAGCCACAGACTTGGTCTGTGGCTTTTAAAAGTGTATCCTTGATCTTCTCCCATTGCTCTTCTACACTTCGTAGGTCTTTTCCTGGACTAGCTCCCACAATTCCATTCACTTGATCTTCAAAGGCCTGCTTTACTTGTCCATCATTTAGTCTCCACACCTTTCTCCTTGGGATATACTTTCTTTTCACTTTATGTACTTTCTTAATCCTGAAGTCACAAATTACTGGCTTATGCTGGGTCACAAATTCTTCACCAGGTATCACTTTTACATCTTGCAAATACTTCCTGTCTTTTGTCTTTACCAAAATGTAGTCCACTTGAGTCATAGCTGTCCCAGACTCATAGGTTACCAGATGGCTATTCCTTTTCTTAAAAATAGTATTCGCCACCAACATGTCCATGGCAAGTCCAAACTCTAGAATTCTTTCACCCTCCTTATTTCGGTCACCATATCCATTTCCTCCATGGACTCCCTCAAACCCAGATGCTGTTCTTCCAACATGGCCATTTAGATCACCTGCAATAGCAACAACTTCTTTCTCTGCCAGCTTACCAGTGACTCCAATGAGACTGTCATAGAATTCATCCTTGACTTCTTCACTTAAGCCACATTGTGGTGCATACACTGATATTGCTGTGAAGATTGTCCCACCTATCATCATTTTAATCAGCATAATTCGATCATTTATGCATTTGACATCAATCACCTTGTCTATCCATTTCTCTGCAACAAAGACATCTACACCACCTGTGCCTTTTCCATTACCAATCCAAAACAGCTTGTATGTTGCCTTTTTCCCTTCTATCATTCTTACAGATTTCCCTCTCCATCATGTTTCTTGGATGCAGTATAGATCAATGTGTCTTCGCTCAAGAAACTCTGCTACTTCACCAGATCTACCTCTCAAACTTCCCACATTCAAACTACAGAGTCTGAAGCTTGTCATCACTTCTTTTGGTTGATGTAAAATGTAAAGATAAGCATTGCCTGGCTTTCAGAACTCCTACCATTGTGTTGCTAGCCATGCTTCTAAATCTGATTTTCATCATCATGGTGGGGTCATCTACTCCATTTTGGTCATGAAACCTATTTTCAAAACATGGTTAAGAATCTTCAATAGTTTATCCACATGAAAGATCATCATGAAATGACTACCATTTTGCTACATTAGTGCAATGTCATGATGATTCTTTGTGTAAACACATTTTCTCTAGCCACTTTGTCAAATTAGAAAGCCTAATTTCCCCCAATTATTTACAAATCCCTTCTCTTCTTTACATGGAAATAACCAGAATCAAAAACAGAACATCTTATTTTCTTTGAATTTACAAACCAGTCATTGTGCTTTTCATTTTCCATGTGCCATGAGTTCTGAAATCTTTGCTCCTTCTTCTCTGTGCTGAAGTGCTTGGCACATGGTTGGCTTGGGCCATATACAACAATTTCTGCCAACATTTCTGGGTTGACTAAAACCTTTCAAAAATTTGGTGAGCTGTGGCATGTTTTCCAAAAGATGCAAGCTGAAATTATTCTTGTCTCATCTTCATCTTCCACAGTTGCAGTAGCCTCAGTAGTTTCTTCAACAGCAGCCTTGTCTTCTTCCAGTGTCTGTTTTTATCTAAACAGTGTTATCTATATCATCAGTAGTAGCAGTAAAACAGTCCAAGCTTATACCAGTTTGACAGTTTGTGCTCCACAAAAGCTACATGTTGCACAAGTTAAAGCTGTGTTTGTTGAAAATTGTTCCACTTCCATCCCTTTCTAATTCTTTGTATCATCTGACTCCTTTTTTGTCCCTGAAAATGAATCATCAGATGCTCAATTCACTTTATATGGAATGTTTAAATATGCTTCAAGCACACTTGTGATAATTTTATGTCTCTTTATAATCAGTATCAAACAAGGCTTTGTATATCAATCATTCTAATTTTCCACTTCTCATTTCAATTGGCCCTACCATGTTACAAAATGTCTATTCTGTCAACCTATACTTTCTAAAATTATTTATATTACCTTCAGTTTTCTTTATATATGAAATTATGCAAACCAAATAATGAAAAACCTGAAATATCTCAATTTTCAAGAAAAAAATGTAAACTGTAATGTTTCAATTAATGTTTGGACCTCATCTTAAAATGCCAACTGATAAAAGACAGTTAGTTGCTAGACTAAACAGAAATATGCTATACCAAATCTATTTGACAAAAAAGGATAATCTCTCCTTGCCAAAATTTCCTATAAAAAGGCAACAACCGAAGGAATTTGTCTATTTAGTTATTCAGTTATAGAAAAAAGCCTCTCCTTTCAAAATGTAACACTTCGATATGAGAAAAATGCTACAAAATAGCATACACATTGGGACATAGTTTGCTATGCATGTGATTAATTATGAAGTTGGCAAGCTAGCTCATTATCATACTCAGTGCCTGCTTTTGCTATTGGTTACTCATTACTTTACTTAATAACTTGTAACTGAAAATTCGATTACACACAAAAGAAATGCTTGAAAAAATGTTAGAATACCAAAGGTTTATAGGAAACAAATACTGAAGTATTTTTATTTGTTAACATTTTTGCTGTTTAAGCGAGTAAAAATTGATCAAATAGTTAGTTGTAAATGATTGTTGAGTACTGTCTAATGTTCTATAGAGTACAACTGGTCATAATGGTAAAATTTAAGAAACTCTGGTTTCTTTGAGTGATTCTGCAAATTATAAACAATCTTTGAATGAGCATGACAGAGTAAAATTTATTCAATAAAAAACAATTGCATCATTTTTCTGACAGGATAAAAAACTATTCAACAAAATGACAGTCTAGATCTATGGGGAGTTGCCCCCCACCCCTCTACCTACACATCTGGCAACTATTCAAGAAGACAAAAAAGGTCTGGGGCAAGATGAAAGATCAATGATTTTATGGAAGTGCAGTGTCAACATGGGTGAACTTACAACTACAACTTCTTTTTTTGGAATGCTTAAAACTTAGAGGCTTGGAATCACCATAAAGATACAACAGAACATGTTGGATTGGACGTGGGCTAAGAAGTATTTATTGTACTAGTAGTATTGTAGATCCTGAATTTGAAGGAAAATGAGGGCAAGGATGACAAAAAAAGCTGTTTAGACTTCGTACAAGAAGAACTAAAAACATGGAACCTACAAGCAGAAATTTAGCACAACTGAAATGAACAAAACAAGCATTTAAATATGTCACCAGTCACATATGCTGAACATGTAATTTAATGGATATGACTATGATGATAATGATACACAAGATGGGGTCAAGTACAAATATGCTGTTTAATGAATAAGTTATTACCTTCATTACTGGTGCTGCTTGGTCATGTAATGACACAATATGGGTTATATTATTGGCTTCAATTTGCTCTTGGTCCTTTGCGTCTGTGGAGAGATATTTTACCACTATTAACTACATGATAAATATTCAAAATGGATAGCACGGGATGTTATTGAAATCTGTCAAAGGAAACTGTTCCACAAAGTATTTATATACCTTTAAAATTCTAAAACTAGCTTTAAAAGGAATAGAGTCACACATATTTGGGGAATATCATAACTGACATTATATTGAAACTGTCTTTTGTTATTATCACACTTTATTAATGTTAATTGTGTATTTTGTCTTATGTAATTATCATACTTTTATCATACTTCTATACTTTTACTACAATATGAAAAGCGGGATTGTCAGTAGCAAAACCTAAACATATATCACAAGCAGTCATGATGAATGGAATAAAAAAAATCTACTACCCAGGTAAACATAAAATTGGAGGGCCCCTTTCTGTAGCAGGTTTCCTTCTATTTTACTTCTGGAATAAAAAACTTAGCTGGTGAAGAGGATCAAAGGGTAACAGCTGCACTTCAATTCCATGAAAAATAACAAGACCATAAAAAAAATCAAATGAAATCTAGAAATACCTACACTCAACAGTAACACAAATACTGACAAAAACTCAAAAACAAGTGGAACCTTTTATTAAACTACTGGTAATAGTCTGAATTTTGTTTTTACGAAATGCAAGTTGAAGTACACATTTCTATTGTTAAGTGCACTATTTTGAAACATACATATCCTTCTTTGCAAATATTTTAAACATATTTCTCTCCCTATTTCTGATACATTTACCCAGTAAAATTAAACTTTTGCCATTAACAAAATAATATGTGCCTTAAACCAGGCATAAAATATATGTGAAGTACAAATAAAAGTAATCAAATTTAAAAAATGAAGAACAGTAAATATATTACCTACCTCTGAAGTTTCCAATATAAAGCCCAGGAAGGATCTAAAAAAAATCAAGTTTTTGTAATCACTGCTATAATCCAGATCATAAAATACTATTTCAAAATCAATGTAGTAAAAAATGTGGCTACATTGAGGCAACAATGGACATCCTGGCAAAGACCTTTGCAAGGTCTTTATCATCAATCAGGCCGTTGGCAGCAGCTCCTTATCACCCTGCTACAAATAGAGCTGTGGAATGTTTGGTTTAAACCTTCAAACAAGCAGTAAAGAAGTCTTCACTACAGCCCAAAGCAGAACTTCAAGAATTTCTAATGCAATATTGACACAACATATTGGGATGTTCTGTATATTCACCAAGTGAACTTCTAAATGGATACCAGATTGAATCAATCCATCCATCCATCCATCCAAAACATATTGGATTTAGTGGAGTAATAAACATAATCAAAGACCTTTTAAAAACTGTTTCCCCAGTTCAAAGTCCAAAAATACAGCCTTTTCAAGGTTGTTCTTCAAAAGTCTTTACATGCATACCGTGTTTTGATAATATTGTCTTTTTCTGAATGTTTTGATTTAATACTTGTATTTTTGAAAAGATACCAAATTATAAAAAATTAGTTTTATACTTCAGGTAGTTAAAATTTCCAAAACATTGTAGAGAAATGGAATTGGAGTATTATTGCTGATTTTGATTAACAGTTTTTGAAAACGAATAAATTTTTAAGCTCTTTCTGAAAATCAAGTAAGAGATTCCATGTTTTACAAAAGTGTATGTTTCATTGCAGCAGATGGATAATTCATTGCTTTTCTTTTCCAATCTAGTGACTGCCACCCTCAAATTGTACTTTATGAGTTCACTTGCATCACTGTTCTAATAGCTATAAATGTACTCTTACAGGAATATCTATGGTAATGATAATGGTAGGTATCAACAATGCCCTTTTTGCATCCACGGAGATTTTTTTCTGTAATGAATACTTGTTGATATTGATTAATTGATAATCCTTGTTAATCCATTTAGATAAAAGAAAAATGTACAAAAGCAACTCACTGTATTCAACAATCAATATTGAATCAATACAGGGTTTGTTTTAGGCACAAAAGAAGCATTTGTTAAAACAATAACAAGAAGTTGTGGCTAAATGGTAAAGTCCATAGCTAACAATGTGAGAGATTCGCAGTTCAGATCTCAACAAAATCCTGAGATTAATGTGGCCCATACATTTCTTCATTATAAGTAATATACTATTTACTTTGCATGTTCTACGAGATAGAACTGGGAGAAGGAAGAACCAATGAATATAACAGAAAATAAAATAAAAACCCTGCAATGAAGTAACATTCAGCCTCACTTTGGGCAAAAGAAGTGAAAAAATAAATAATTAGATACTTCAGCTATATTTTGTAAATTTATTGAATGTAGCCCACTATAAGCTTAGAATTCAATTTAAGCAGTAACACTCTTGTGAAAAAATTGGCCAACAAGCTATGGTAGCAGAATCCTACCAGATATTAAATACAGAAGCAATAAATATGGACGTAGTCTTGCTCTATATTATGACATCCATGTACTGAACGTTTGATTATACATTTACTTCATCACACTTGTTGTTAAATACCAATCCAGTTGGAAGTCCTCTGCTTACTTGTCTTTTCCTAACCCATTATGCGCAACAAAACCTTTTCTCTACAAGGTTGTACAATAGTACTGCTTGTCGAGATCATGCCAACCAAGACAAAACACTCATCACTCTTTCAGGAATAAATAACAGTCACTTTTCCTACTAAGTGATTATTGCCATGACATGTATCATTTTATGTTGATTTTTCCATGAAAGATACTTTCTCATGAGCATAGTATTCTTGTACCAGGTTCTTCATCTCGAGATAATTTCTCTTGCTGCTGAATCATCCCACGAATATATGGACTTAACAAAAATAACGAGTAAAGGTCATTAGGCCTATTCATATCTGGCTGCTTAGCTCCCAGAGCCAATACCATTAAGATAATCGCACTGACCAAAACACTGGCTACTTTTAGAAACTTTGTCATGAACATAGAAAAAATTGCAGTTGCACAAACCGAGTAAAGAATATCTTCATTCTTTTCTCAGCACGTGTACACAGCTCATTTCACAATAATATCAAAATTACCTTATTCATTCCGTTCCCCATGATTTGGATCCAAAATTGATTGGTAAAGAGACTTTTTCAAAATCGAAAGCAATAAAATGCCGTTTGAAGCTTGTGCTTTTTCCTATTAAAATGAGGGCAGCACACAGAATGCCATTTAATCTTCAATCAGAAGCTCAATATTTCAAATCTTTTTTTTAAATCCTCTTACCGAACACGAAAACTACGTAACAATTTAGATCTACACAAAAAAGTTTGGCCCGTCTACAAGCATACAGAGTGTAAATAAATTGGTGGTATTCCTGAGTTGAGTGTACCGAAGTTGAAAAAACGTAAACAAGCAAAATAATCCCCGTGAAGGAGGTCTGGACACCAAGCTTACTTGGTGCATTGTTTGCTGTTTTCAAGGTTGTGCTCAAGCCAATTTTGGGCACGTGTGATTTATGGTACTGTATTGTTTCCATGTTTTATTGCATTATTTCTTAGTTTCCAGAGACATATTCAGAGCATCCTGCAAGCAGACCTGTCAAGGTGTTAAAACTTTTAGGGGGGAGAATATCATTTTTTACAAATGCCGCCCACCATGGTTGGGCGGCGAAGAAAATTTTGGTTTCTAGACTCTCTAAAACAGCAATTTCAGCGATTTGAGCACATCATTTTATAAAATAAAATTAATAGTAAAGCCATAACACAAAGAAGAAAAATACCTGAAATATTTAAGATAAATCTCAACCTTGAACCCAAGGTATCTTCTCTTCTCCGTAACTTGGATGGACAGAATGATAATCTTTCTGACCATCCCAGTTAGAGAGAAGAGAAGATACCCTGGGTTCGAGGTTGAGATTTATCTTGCCGATTTCGGTTGAGATTCTTTGGTCTTTCTTTCCCTTTCACAATGCACACACTTTTATATAAGCGATCTACTTTTTCAGTCAAGTCCTTAGTTGCTAAAGATAACTCATAATTGTAACCTTTAGGTTGCTTACCAAGCTGCTTGCCTATGTATCTGCTTAGTTTTCTTAATGTTTATTTTTTTATAGCTCCACAGTTGCAAAATTGTCACATATGGCATATATTATATAGAAGTTTTAAAAAAAGAATTGGATAAGTTTCTGTATATTTGTTAAAGATTGA
>RDPX01000275.1:453874-481720 GCA_003991215.1 Morbakka virulenta
ATACATTAAATCTGTTCCATTCTTATTCTTAGAACATTAACTTATTTATGGTATACATTAAATCTGTTATTTCTTATTCTTAGAACATTAACTTATTTATGGTATACATTAAATCTGTCCATTCTTATTCTTAGAACATTAACTTATTTATGGTATACATTAAATCTGTCCATTCTTATTCTTAGAACATTAACTTATTTATGGTATACATTAAATCTGTCCATTCTTATTCTTAGAACATTAACTTATTTATGGTATACATTAAATCTGTCCATTCTTATTCTTAGAATATTAACTTATTTATGGTATACATTAAATCTGTCCACTCTTATTCTTAGAACATTAACGTACGGTATACATTAAATCTGCCCATGTAATAATATTTATAAAGGGATGGTTGTGAAACATACACAAAATCAACCCTGAGGTAAATTGTACATCAAACGAAAGAGCATTTATGTAAATGATATACTTTTAAAACTTATATTTTTTTGTTTCCCATAGATTACTGATTTAAATAGTATACGTTCGCTTGCTGTATCTTGTTTACTGGTTTAGATATGACTTTTTATGTTTGAACCTCAGGATTGATTTTGAGAAAAAACTTTCACACTTGCCGATCCTGGCATTGTCATCGTTTTGATCGGATTGGTTGACCAACTTAATATTCAATTTTCAACAAGATATTTACACCGATTATAGAGGAATAAATGTTCTTTCGTTTGATATATAATTTATTGGGGGAAAAAAATTTTATAGGACAAAACGTGGAAGGTAAACGGACTGATCCTGGTGACTTATTTGTTATGATCGGACTGCGTGTTTCGAAAAAGGGCGGCTGGCTAGACCGGAGGGAAGTATGTCTGATTAACGCGCGCTGATTGACTGCGATGCTAGGGGTTGTGTAGCGGGGCTTGAAAACTGATTTTGTCAGCCGAATCAGGCTCAGAGGAATGTGAAATAAACAACAGTGTCATCAGAGCATTGTTCTATGTTTGCTGTTTTTAATGTTGCCTCACAGTGTTGAAAGCAATGAGACTCAGATCATGTCGATTGTGTAGACATCCTGGCGGATGTTGGGCTGGGGTGTGATTGTGTGGATCACCGGAATTGCACACCAGTGAAAAAACAGGCAGTTGTGCAAAGGCCAGGGTTGGCTGCAGTAGATTGAGGAGGCACGTTGTTTGATTTTAAGATCTCCAAAGGAGCTTTGTAATTTACTACCCCCACAAGACCGGCAAGAGGTATGTTTTTCTGTTTTCTTATGTACTACATGTATTTGTTACCTACTGTGTATTTGTCACCACATTCACTGTAATTGTGGCTAATGTAATCGTTGCATGCCCGCTTATTTTATGTTATTTCTTTCAGTTTTCACGGCACCTTAATAAAGTGTCTGTAAATACCACGTCTTGTAACTTGTGGAGGATAGTACAGGTTGATTATAGTAAAGTGACATATTTTAAAGTCTTTTATGGCTTATTGCATTACCATTGTTACGCCAACACAGGGTCAAGGGCAGAAATCGCCTATTCATAACCAGTAGATTTCAGTGGCAAGAGACAGTAAAAATTTACTACTTTATTTCAAAAAATAGTAATTAACCCTTACATTAATCCCTAATTTTATAAGATGTTTTACCTTCGAGAGTCCCAACATTAGTCAATATAATAGTCCAATATAAATGTACTAACACAGCACAGTCCGTATCAAAGAGTGAAGGACTCCACTGAATATTATCAACAGTTCCTGAATAGCTCACAACTTGCAATTTATAAATCCTTTCAGTGTTCCCACATACACATAAATTCCAAAAAATGGTTTTACAATTATACTGAGTGATCACGATCGTCTGAAGAGCCTGACTATCGTGCTGATCAACGGATTTTATAGCATAAATTAAATCACGAAAAATCTAGCAAATTCCCAAATACACATTTACAAAACAACACCGAAAACAAATGGTGTTTACAACTCATCAAGGTCAAAATAGAACTTACTAGTATTCTGCATCGTTTGCACATGAGCGCCAAAAATAAAGTGAAGGTCAAATACCACAGGGGTCACATACCATGCATAAATCTGCCACACAGGTCACAAAGTGAAGAAAAATCAACAACAGCTCACAGCGTAATGTGACACAGAATCAATACAATTTATCTAATAATCACACACAACACCACTAACAAATGAAATTAATATTATTATTTATATCTTCATTTTGCATTTTGGACAGGCTGTTCTTTTTGACGAATAATACCTCCTGAGCGTGCCACAACTAGCAGTCAAGGGCCAAGAGGTTTTTTTCACCTTTCATCTCCAACACTTTTCGAAGTATCTTGGCTGTTCCCAACAAGGCTGGGTTTTTTTGTACCACCCCAACATCTACTTCAATCTCTAGTTTTTCCATCAATCCATTGAAGCCTTTGCTTACGTATCCCATAGTACCTACGGCCACTGGTACAACTAGCGCTTTTCTCAACGACCAGAGCTTTATCAATTCCCTTCCAACTCCAGCCCCGATAGCCATCCATTTTTCTTTATATCTCTGGCTTAGTTACACAATCATTGTTCAGTAGAATCAAAAATTACACTTTCTCTCCACTCGGACAGGCATCAATCTTTGGTGGTATCCTCGAATTGAATTACCGTCCATTATAAAGGTTTGCTCCCAAAAAAGCAGTCCATCACAACCTTGTTCATTTCTTGGCCCGTTCACGCCATTGTTTTTAACGATTTGGTTTGAAATGCCACTCAAGAGAGGTTTTATTTTAAGGCGCACAACCACCGGTGTTTATATTGTGACATCATCATCTAAAGGAGTTGGCAGCCAAAGCTAAAGAGTCTCCCATACCCATGAGGCAGACTAGCCCCCGCCGGATGCAAACCCGGTATATCTTGGTCTCTGAGAGAGCTAACAGGTATTACACCTTGCTCAAGGGCCACCAGGAGGTGGTTGTGGTTAACCTCATTCTCCCACGTCAAAACTCCACAACCGAATGCAGGTAATGTCAATACCCAAGACATTATAACTATCATTATTATTATTATTATTATCATCATCATTATTTTATTATTATTATATATTTTATTCTGTCATTTTCTTTTGATTTGCTATTTTAAGATCAAGTACCGGGTCAAATGTAATGTAAAAACCATTTTGTATTGTATCCGAATTGTATAAAAATAGAATGTGTTTAAAAATATAAAAGCAGTATAAAAAGGTAATGTATAAAAATAGACGTATAAAATTTTTGTACAAAATAATAACATTTAGTGGATAGTTTACGAACATCAAATAACAGTTGATAGTAAAAAAATATTTGTAGAAAAAATGGTTATTCACATAGAAAGTGCTCTTCTCAAAATATGTGCAGTACTACTCAGGACTATTTTCTGGACTTCGTTTAGTGATGGTTGTCCTGGAATTGTCTTAAGGTAGTCAGTGGTTCCTTTCTTTATTAGTCCCAGGGCAATCACTACTACTGGGAGGGTCTTTGTTTTTAGGAGCCACATCTTTTGATTCTCAATCTCCAGGTCTTTGTATTTGGATAGTTTCTCAAACACCTTAGCAGAAACATTCTTATCGGACGGGACACTCATATCAATGAGTAAGTATGTGTTATTGCTCTTATCCTTGACAATAATGTCTAGACGGTTTGCCTGCATCGTCCGAACAGTGTGGACTGGAAAGTCCCAGAGAATAATGACATTTTTCTCTTCTGTGACTGGTTCTGGGTGGCGCTCATACCAGTTGCTTTTAGTTTCTATGGCAAAGTGATTGAGAATTTTCCAGTGGAGATATTGACCAACCCTGTCGTGGCGGTTTTTATACTCGTTGGGTGTCAAGACAGAGCAACCTGAGAGAAGGTGGTCAATAGTTTCTAAATTTTCCTCGCAGAATCTATATCTTTCGTCTGCTCTGTTGTGCAACACATTGGCCTGATAATTACGCGTGGAAAGACTTTGGTCCTGGGCGGCAAGCCTTCTATTTCCCCTTTCAGTCCGGAGCTCCTCAGCCACTGATGGATCGCCGTTTCGTCTCCATCAGCGTTTTTGCTTTCTAATTTTTGTGTTGAGATTTCTCAATTCGCTAAGATTCCAATTAATGACGTTAAAACTGTAAGTTACCGCTGGTACTGCAAGAGAGTTGATAGCAGTAATTTTGTTTTGAGAATTATGTTTAGTTTTCATTATAAATCTCACCCTACGTAGATATTCTTTTCTGATTTTTTCTTTCATCTTAGAATGCTGTATGCCATCCCATTCATTAACGCCTAAGTACTTATATGTTTCCTCCTGTTCTAATTCCTTGATTACTGACTCATCATCTAACACAATGTTGTCTGTACTTTCCAATTTTCCACGCTTAAAGGTAGCTTCAGCACACTTATCCAAACCAAATTCCATACCAATATCATCGCTAAATGCTTTTACTGTTTTCAACAGTCCTTCCAGCTCACCATCATCACAGGCATATAACTTCAGGTCATTCATGTAAAATAGATGATTCATCTTCTTATTACCAACCTTGTATCCATATTCTGTATCGTTCAAAAGTTGAGACAGAGGTATAAGTACCATGCAGAATGAAAGAGGGAAGAGAGAGAGGGAGTCACCCTGAAATATTCTACACTTCAAGCACATTCCATTAGCAGTCAAAATTCCTTTAGTGTGGGAGAGGGTATGGTTACTTTCCCATAGCTTCATAGATTTTCTAAGAAAGTTAATTAGTACAGGCGAAACTTTGAACGTTTCTAGACAACGTACAATTGAGGAATGAGGAACACTATAAAAAGCCTTTTTGTAATCGATCCAGGCAGTACTCAGGTGTTTTTGTTTGGATTGGGCATTTTCTAGTATCATTTTATTAATTAGCAATTGGTCCTTGCAACCATACGATCCTTTCCGACGACCCTGGTATTCAATTGAGAATATATCGTGATCTTCCATGTGTGAGTAAGTTCTTTCAGTGAGAATTGAAGTCAAGAGTTTGTAAGAGGTCGATAGGCAGGTAATTGGGCAATAGTTTTTTCCGTTTGCTGTTTCGTTATTTTTTGCGAGGAGATATGTAGTACCTAGGCAAAACCACTTGGGTGCTGTTGTTAGGTCTGCTATTAGTTTGTTGAAGTATAGTGCTATTTTTTCATCTGCTGAGTGTAGGGTGTTTTCATTATGCCCTTTCTCTTTTCCCCAAATATTTTTCCAGAATTCTCGTACTTGTTCTTCTAACGGAATTTTACCTACACTTACCTATTTCTCTGTAAAATGTTTTGGTGTCTCTTTCAAAGATTTTATTTTATCTGTAGAAATTATTCCGTTTAACGTACCTTTGTACTTGCGTAGCCTTAACTTGTAGTTTTTGCTTTAGTTCTTCCTTAATGACTGGTATTTGCTCTTTCCTTTCGATTTTATACCTTCGTAATACCTTTCTGGCCCTACCAGAGCTTGTTTCTTTATCCTTTTGAAGTTCTTCTAGCAAAGAGATTTCTTTTCTAAGGTTCTCAATTTCTTTATCAATTTTTACTTGTCATTTAGGTTTACTTGCTTTACGTACATTATTTTTCTTTTGTTTAGGTTTAACACCACACTTTTTCTGGAGTATTCTATTTCCTTACAAAGTTGCTTTGGGGCTGCATTACAAACATCAGTGACATTTCTGTATTTGTTGGTATGACGAATTTTCAATCAAGACTCTCCATCCTTATTGATGTATGCTGGGCAATAGACAATTCCTCAAAGAAATCCGTTGTCATCTCAGTCACTTTCTCTTGAGACTCAATGGGAAGCAGAAGCACTTGGCCAGATGTGGTAAGATCATTCCATACATGGTTGGATTGAATATCTACATGTAGGTTACTTCTGGGTGAGGTGTTTTGTGCCAAGTAGGTAGTGTCAACTTTCCTGCAAACTCTATTGGCTGTAGCTTGGACATAGGATTTCTAAGAAAGACCATCGTATAATAAATTCAAAGAAGACCGAATTTCATTTATAACGACTGATGAAAGAATGCGACTCAAGTGGCCATTTAATGAAAAAAAATGGCTTCTCTCTCTCCGTCTGTCTGTCTGTCTCTCTTTTTCTCTCTCTCTTTTTTTCTCTCTCTCTCTCTCTCTCTCTCTCTCTCTACTTACTTTTAGATCATTTTTCCCATATAGACCTTTCATATATTTTTTTGCTTATAGTATTTTAAAGCATCAGAGTATAGCCACTAGATCATTTTTCAGACAGCAAAGACGACATTACCACGTTTTTTACAGTCAATAAATATTGCTGCCTTGGTCTTTTTTGGGTTTTAGTTGTGTTTTATTCTTGAATTAAATCTCTTATCCAACATGTACCACATATAACATACTATTTTAACCACCAACATAAAAAAACAAATCGGTTTCCCTCGTCTTTATTTACCAAGTTCTTCAACATCTGACACCTGCAGCTGTAACGCCACACAGACTATGGACCACCTCCTGCAATGTCCAGACGCCCCAAATTGAAACTTCGCTGACTTAGAGGAGGCCGCACCATCGGCAATATCATGTGCCCGCTACTGGGCAAAGACGCTGTAGCCGAGAGACGAAAACGAACGAACCAAGTTCTTCGGTTTGAATGTTTGGAATGATGACACCGATAATACTTTTATCACGCACTCAAAAATAATCATTTAAAAAACGCAAACAAATATTTCTCCCTGTTCTGCAATGTCACACATAACCTAGAACAAATCCATTTTGTATTCAGTTGAATGTCTAAACTAAAATTACGTTTCGCTTAATGCTCAGTAAATCCATTAGGTTTCTGCGCATTTTGATGATCATTTGGTAATAAGTCTTATTTTCAAAAAAGATGTTGCAAAATATTTTTAAAAGTTTCCCTCATAAATTTGTTTTTCGATAGAAAAATCAAGCCATTGCTTATTGAGGTGACTCGTTTATTTACATTGTTGAAGTCGGAGTCGTAAACTTGGAAAAGTGATTGTCGAACAAGCATGTCAGATTTATCATTAAGTAGAGAGCACTCGGGAAAATAAACGAGTGACCAAGTGCACCAGGGCAGTGCTAGTACACCTTTCTGTAAAGTTCTTTACTAGGTTCCGCTCAGTAATGGCATAACACCTGTTAACGTGACTTTCGAAAATCTTTTAAAATCAAAGAACCAATATTAGAATTTTCTGTGTAAATAGTGTAACGACTGACGGTATTTTTTAACGTCGCGAGGTCTCTCCCGATGTCACAGGAGTACCAAAAGAGTACTTCCTTAACATTTGTCTTGAGAATGGAATCAATCTTTAAAGAATCAATCTTAAAAAGAATGCAACTTATGGGTACCTTCCATAAACAAGTTAGGTATTTTTTCGTACAATCTCATCTTCAATTAGTTCACGTATGCCAGGATGTCAACCGCAAAAGGCTAAATCAAAGAGGCAATTCGTCACTTAGGTCTGGAATATGTCAGCTTTCTCAAGACATCAAAAAATGATACAACCTTGGGTAATGTCCAGTTTTGTTCTGTTCTGTCCTAGTTGGCAATATCTCCTACCTTAACTTGGCAATATGGCAGCGGCAAAACAAGTACTAGTACCCTGCATCAGTTTGTTCAGGATATGTCATAAAATAACGACGCTCAAGTTTTTCCTTCGCACAATGTTAATACATTTTACAACTGACCTCGTTGCATGGTCGAGCTGCAATAAGGATTCGCACGAAGCTTTCCGCTCGATTATGCAGAGTTAAAGCATCCTTCTCCAAGTGTCTCTCTTTCATCGTGACATGGATTTTTTTCAAGAGAGGTTTACTCTAATCGCGTCCGATGACCTGTGGTGACATTGTACATAACGATGGATGAAAAACCGCGATGCCTACCAACACTTTGTTATCTTCTGATGTTAATTCCTTCCATTCCCTCTTCACGGCTGAGAACGCCCCAGTTGTCTCGAAAGTTTTCGTCAAAAAAAGCTAAACGGGATCCTCTGGGAGCCAACTGAAAAATAGATAACCCAAAATTTGATGTTTTCACTAACCTACTCTTTAGCCGCCTTTTTACAATAAAAATACGTCATGAAAACAAATGTTTACTTTGACTGTACCTCATTTACACTTTGCAGGAACGCAACTTTGGCATGGCCCCCTGTATCCCCGTTTTTCGTCCAGTTCCCAAATGAATGTAATGTTAATTATGTTTTTTGTTTAGCTACGTGTCAAAGCCTTTATCCATTAGCTCAACATGGGGCGTCAATGTCCTTCATGAAAACGAAAAAACCTCCAAATTTTCTTGCTTTCTGGAGACAAGATATGTTCTCTCAACCGTACACTTTTCCATGCGCATCTGGGATAGAGCTTGTCAAAAAGGGGTTTTGCCCACAAATACTATAACCACAAAGCTCATGAACCAAAGCAGAGTGTGCCAACGTATAAAATGTTTTGGTAATATTCACAGCAAATAGCACAATAAAGGTATTTCCTACTACAGATTGTTTCGCCTTCTCAAGTTTCGAAAGCAAGGTGTCTACGAGTTATCAGGCGATAAATTGTCGCTAAAATAGAAATAACTACTCACAAAGCCAGCAAAAAAAGAAATGAAGTAGTCTGAATTGAAACACACTGTGAACATTTTAAGCTTACATATATCACAGTTTTATAAAATAGCAAATTAAACTGAATTCAAAAGTCACAAAGCTAATTCAAAAATCAGCATACAAGGCTTTGTATCTTGGGTATTCAGTGGCAAGGTGATCAACATAGTCACTCTGTTCCTTACTCAGATATTCGAGCCATCCATTCACTTTACCTTTCCTAACAATCCTCCCCTCTAATTCGTTGTTTGCTTTGGGATTCACTTTCATAGCATCAAATGTGCAATTTTCTTTTGCTTTCTGAAGCTCATCATCTGAATATTGGCGCCCACAAAAGTCTGCTATTTTCTTTATTTCCCCCAGCAAATCTATTTTCATATCTTCATAACGAATAACCAAGACGTTTGGGAGGTCACTTAATAGGAGCCAGCTGTCTGTCATCTCAAAAAAGTCTCCAAAAAATAACTTTTTGTCTTTAAACAATTTAAAGAAACCATTAAAGTCGCCTGTAAATGCAAAGGGTGAATTACAGTAGTGATAATAATATGATACCAACATATCTTTAACATTGCGAATTACAAAAATGACTTTCAGTCTCCCACCATACACTTGCTTTAAAAAATATCTCGCCGGGAGGTGCGTTTTCATCAGTCTGGGTGACTTCCTTGATTCAAGTACAGATAGACAATCTTTAAAATCAGTTGTATTTTCTTGGTTATCAAACCACGCTTCGGTCTCAACAAAAGGAACATTGACTTGATTCAACTGGTATTTGTTGCAAACATCTGGGTATAGACTACACAGAATCTGCTTGGTCCAGGTATTACCTGTTAGGGGTAAAAAGACAGATTGGTAATTAAAATCCACTTTGCAATGTTTGCTATGAAACTCTTATGCTACATAGTGATTTTTACAGAATCAATAGTTTTGGAAAGAGCATTTTCATATGATCACTCTCACTGACAACTGCCTTTAAACGATATCATCACAATTGTTTATCTCAAGTCCACTCAATACTGTAAAATTACCGGGTTTAATGTAAACAATGGGGTTGTAGTTTATAATGACTTACCATTAGATATCAGAACAGAATCTAACTATGGCTCTTTCTGTAAAAATTGGAGCTATTTCTCAATTCGTAAATGTGTCTAAGAAGATTTACACCCTATTGCCTAGTTTTTCAAATGTCACACACCTTTCAGATGTTCATAATTTTCCTAGAAACCTTTTTCACGAATTTTGATTCGCTGAACTTTTGACCACTGATTTAAAAACTTGTATTTATTTGTAAATATATTGCCTCCTTCATTATTTTTAATTGTATTATACTTATTTATTTTGTTTATTTATTTTTGTTTTTTTTATACACAGAGCTTATATCAAAACAGTTATATCAACTAACATAATGGACCTGTTGAAATATTTTCAAATAATAATAATAATAATAATAATAATAATAATAATAATACGTCCTGGGTATGACGTTAAAATGCATCCGGTTGTGGAGTTTCGACGTGGGCGAATGAGGTTACCCATTGCCACAACTACCTCCAGGTCACCCTTGGGCAAGGTGTAGCACCTGTTAGCCTACTCCGAGGCCTTGAAATACCGGGTTGACATCCGGCGGGGGCTAGTCTGTCTCATGGGTAGGAGGGACTCTTTAGTCTTGGTTGATAACCCTCCTAGAGATGGTGTCTCGATAAAAACACCGGTGGTTGTGACACCTTATCACCACTATCCTCAATATGAGTGTTATGTTAAATATTAGATTATCCAACAACGGCGTTAATGAGGGTGGAGCTACATGTGAAGCTCTCTCGCCCGGCAGGTGTCCCACGGCCCAGCAGCGTGGGTCCGGTCGTCAACCAGTTACTGCTAGAAGGATCAGAAAGAAATGGTCATATGAAGAAAACAGAATTGTCATGGAGTGTTTCTTTAGAAGTAATCCCAAAGTAAATGGGTACAGGAAAAGAATGCATAATATATGGAAGGACATGGGAATGTTCCAAATAACTGAACAACACTTACTAGACCAGAAAGCCCAAATAACGAAAAAGAAATGGTTGACAGATCTTGAACTGGAAGAGATTAAAAGGTTGATAGAGGATGCAGAATGTGGAATTACAGGAAATGTGATCAGTGAAGAGAGAGATGAACATGCTGAACGAGAGGCGGAAATTAATGCAGATGAAGGAGATCGAAATGTAAATGAAACAATTAGAACGAGAGATTTTGTTGTAGATCGAGATCAAAATGAAATAGATGAAAAGCAAAAGGGAATACTGCTGCAGCTGAATGAAATCCAAGGGAGAGAACGCAAGAGACTGCCAGCATTAAGGGGAGTAGAAAGAAAGAGATTGTCAGATGCACTGAATACAGTAGATGAAGTACTCAGTAAAGTGAAGGTAACTGATATTACTGAAGTGAATGACCTAATATACTGTGGAGCTGCACTAGTAACGGAAATGCTGGGTATAAAAACTTGCAGGAATAATAAGAAAGAACCTTTATGGAAAAGAAGGCTGGAAAACCAACTAAAAGTGCTAAACAAGGATCTATCAAGAGTAAACATGCTAATAGAGAGGAGAAAAGTGAAGAAAAAGCACGAAGATCTACTGCAGAAAAGATACAATATCAAACAAAGAGGGCTACAGACAACCAAAGAAATAATTTTCCAGAGAAGTAAAACTAAAGCAGCCAAAATAAAGAGATACAATCAGCGGATATCTCAATTTCAACAGAACAGATTATTCAGTAACAATGAAGGACGATTTTACCAGCAACTAAACAACGACCAAGGCTGGGAGGAAAGTGAAGCACCAGATCCAGAAGAAGCAAGAACATTCTGGTCTGATATCTGGAGCAAAGAGGGAAAACACAAGAAAGATGCGGTATGGCTCAAGGGGTTTTATGAAGAGGTTAAAGAAGTTGTTGGTCAAGAGGAGATTCACATCACAGAAAACACGATTAAGAAAATCCTAAGAAAATTTCCCAATTGGAAGGCACCAGGACCAGATGGGGTCCAAGGATTCTGGCTAAAGAAATTCAGAAGCATGCACACGCAGCTTGCATCAAGTCTAAGAAAATGCTTAGAGGAAGGTAAAACACCATTGTGGATGACAAAGGGAAGGACAGTGCTTATACAAAAAGATAAATCCAAAGGTACAGTTGCAAGCAATTACCGGCCCATAACATGCCTACCTCTTGCGTGGAAATTACTTACAGGCATATTCTCTGACGAAATATACAGATACCTAGAGGGACAAGAATTATTACCTGAAGAGCAGAAAGGATGTAGGAGAAAGTCAAAAGGAACAGGAGATCTACTATATATAGATAAAATGATTCTGAAAGAAGTAAAACAACGAAGAAAAAATTTGTCAATGGCATGGGTGGATTATCGGAAGGCGTATGATATGATCCCACACTCTTGGTTAATGGAATGCCTAGCAGCCCTGAAAGTAAACCAAAATATTCGAAATCTGCTAAGCGAGACAATGAAATCATGGAGAGTAGAATTGATGTGCAAAGATGAAACATTAGGGGAAGTAAGAATAAAGAGAGGGATCTTTCAAGGGGATGCCTTATCACCTTTGTTGTTTGTCATATCAATGATCCCACTTACAAGCATGTTGAGAAAAGCAGCACATGGGTATGAGTTTTCATCAAGTAAGGTTAAGATCAACCATTTACTGTATATGGACGATCTCAAGTTGTACGGAAAGACCCAAAAAGACCTAGAATCATTGATACAGACAGTCAGAATTTACAGCTCAGACATAGGAATGGAATTTGGCCTCGAAAAGTGTGCATCACTTGTCACAAAGAGAGGAAAGATTGTTGAGTCTGATGGCATTACTTTGCCAGATGACAAAATGATCAAGAATCTAAAAGAATACGAAAGCTACAAGTACCTAGGTGTTCAAGAGTTAGATGATATAAAGACGTCTGAGATGAAAGAAAGGGTCAGTAAAGAGTATAAACGAAGAGTGAGGAAAGTGTTAGAGACAAAATTAAATGGAAATAACATCATTAAAGCAATTAATACATGGGCTGTCTCAGTGGTAAGATACTCAGCTCCCTTTCTAGACTGGAGGAAAGAAGAGGTTCAAGGGTTAGATAGGAGTACTAGAAAACTAATGACGATGCACAAAGCACTCCACCCAAAAAGCAATGTAGACCGGCTGTATATTTCACGAAATGAAGGTGGTCGAGGACTTTTAAGCGTTGAAGACACGATAGAAACATCAAAAATTGGACTAGAGAGATACGTACAGGAGAACAAGGAACAACTTTTGAGTGCAGCTAGAAGATCGGACATGGAAGTGAAGGAAACAGTGAAACAATATAAAGATCAAAGAGCAAAAGAGCGCAAGAAAAACTGGAAGGAAAAAGTCCTACATGGCCAATTTATTAGACAAACTGAGGAGATTGCTGGAGAGGAAAGGTGGAAATGGTTAAAAAATAGTGGCATTAAGAGGGAGACCGAGACTCTCATCCTAGCAGCTCAAGAGCAAGCTATTAGGACGAACCTTATCAAAGCCAAAATCGACAAAACACAGGAGGACAGTAGATGTAGAATGTGCGGCAAGGTTGATGAAACTATTAATCATCTCATCAGCGAATGCAGCAAAATGGCGCAGAAAGAATACAAGAATAGACATGATTGGGTTGGGAGAAGAATCCACTGGGACATATGCAGGAAATTTGGGGTACATGTAAGCGAGAAGTGGTACAACCATAAGCCGGAAAGTGTGATTGAAAATGATACTTGCAAGGTACTGTGGGACTTTACCATACAGACCGATCATGTAATTGAAGCTAGAAGGCCAGATTTAATTTTGATCAAGAAGGAGGACAACAACTGCATCATCGTTGACTTTGCCATCCCATATGATACCCGTATAGAGCAGAAGGAGAAAGAGAAAGTTGAGAAATACCAGGATTTAAAGAGAGAACTCCAGAAAATATGGAACATGAAGGTGAAAGTAGTACCCATAGTCATCGGGGCGTTAGGAACACCACCAAAAGACATCAAAAGAAGAGTAGAAGAGCTGGGAATTGAGACCAGAATTGAAGAGATGCAGAAGATTGTAACCCTGCAATCTGCACGAATCCTGAGAAAAGTCCTTGAAAATTGAGGAGACTTGCTGTCACCAATATCAAGGAGACATTACCGCTGAATGAAATGACATCTTATCAGTGTGCGATAATTCTATAATAATAATAATAAATGCCCTATGGCATACATAACAACATGGCTTTTTGTGCCTATTCATTCTTGTTTTTGTCACCAAACAGGGCAATAACTAATATCCAGTCTGAATTCAATGCTGCAATACCAGACTTAGTACCAGTACGAATATATCTTTCCATGTATTGTTAGCTATCAGACTAGGAGTGGGGAGTGCTGTAGTCATGAGTTGTTGTCATACAACAACACCCGCTTGAGTAATGTGCCTTTCCTCACTGATTGTGGGGCGGCACTTGCAAGGTTGAAAGTGAAGTTGCCATATTGATCTGGTTTTCTATTTATCTCACTCTTGTGGCTCCAGTACATGTGCCTGCATTCAACTTACCTGGCTTGTTGCTGGGCGCTGAATGCAAGTTTTTCACCCATCCACCACTAGATGGTGTGTGCCACTCGTTAGTAATAATAATCATGAAACCATTAAAGAACTTGAACCTGGAGAAGTGTATAAATAAGTGAGAATTAATGGAAGTAACGGAATCCAACACAACAGTATGAAAGAGAACGTTAAAAAAGAGTTCTACAGGAGGGTTAGGTGTATTTTTAAAATGAAGCTTAATTCTAGCAATAGAAAGAAGCAATAAAACAATGGCAATTCCAGTCATTACATATAGCTTTAATGTAATCAATTGGTCTTTAAGCGAGATCCGAAAAATGGATACGAAAGTAAGAAAGTGAACGACTCTGTACCGAATGCATCACTTGAAAGCTGACGTGGATAGGTTTTATATCCCATGGAAAGATAGAGGAAGAGGAATGATGCAATTGGAACTGACCTTTAAAACTATGACAATAGGACTATTCAAATATCTTGAATCAACCTAGGATTGCATGTTAAAACTGGTGCTTTCTCATGAACAGACGAAAAGAGCCCACTCTATTACTAAGGAAGGCAGAAAATTCATGGAAGAAGTTAAGGTTGACCAAATTCTATACGATGAAAGTATGCCTTGCACCAAGCAAGCTAAGATAGTAAAGCAAACGGCAAGAAAATGAAGGTATAGAAAGCATTAATCTAAATTGGAAAAACAAACCTTTCCATGGCCAATACCCAAAGCGAATCGATGATACTGACGCAGATAAGAAACTCACCCATCAGTGCTACGAACGGCGGGACTGAAGGCTGAAACGGAGGGATTTTTACTGGCTGCTCAAGATCAAAGTCTTCCTACAAGGAATTACCAAGCAGAAATCCTTCATAACGGTGCAAACCCTAATTGTCAGTTTTGCGACTCTTACAGAGAAACAATATATCATATAGTCTCTGGGTGTCCAATCTTAAGGCAAATTGAATACAAGCTTAGACATAGTCGAGTTGGGCAATATATCCACTGGAAGGCTTGTCAACACTTTGGTCTCCCATACGCGACTAATTGGTACGAACATAAACCTGAACCTGTAACAGAAAATGAAAAAGTCACAATTTTACGAGACTTTGGGATCCATACAGACAGGACCATTCATACCAAACTTCCCGACATTATCATTAAAGATCACGATAAAAATATATGTTTGCTAATAGATATGACTATACCAACTGATAAAAACGTTTCGGCTAAAGAATGTGAAAAACAAAATATAAAGACTTGCAAATTGAAGTTGAAAAAATGTAGAAAATGAAAACCACTATTGTACCGGTAGCAGCAGGCGTTTTAGGTGCGAAAAACAAAAACGTAGAAAAACATGTTACAAAGCTGCCTGGAACAAACTTGCTCGCGGAAATACAAAAAATTGTGCTTAATTGGACAGCACATATACTACGAAAAGCATTATCATTACAAAACTACCTCTTTTTACTACTTTACTATGCAATTAAGTTTTTTTTTTATTTCTTTGTTTATGTTTTTGTTTTAGGCTTTTAAATCTGATATATAAAAAATTGTTGTCTGGAGCCGGTCTTCCTATTTCCTCTGGTCTCTGGGTGAGACCCGGAGAGGGATTGTATAAAGCCACAAAGAAAAGTAAAACCAAAAAAAATAAAAAAATAATAATAATAATAATAATAATAATAATAATAATAATACTAAAGTGAATGTTGTAAACATCATTAAAGCTATTCAGCGCTAACAACCTTGCAAGCAAGCTGTATAACATCGTTAGGAAATCTAGAATTGTGCTGCTCTGTGCAAAGTCAGTCTGATAAAAAAATAAATAAACTGGGAATAAAATGAACACAGCTGCATCAAATAGAAATGGATTAATAGAAGACCTCTCTCGTATACCACGCTTCATGATTAGTTTATTAAGCACGCTCTTTTATTTAAATAAATGGAATTTTTACTTAAATGCATTCCTGCCTTGCTAATCTAACTAAATTATGGGGATAGATCACTTTTAAAGCGTCAAGACTAAAACTTCCCTTATGATTTAATCCTACCTATTCTTTATCTTCTTAAATTCATTGTCATTGTATTCCAGTTTTGATGCTTTTTTCTTTACTTTCAATGATATTTACTTAATATATGTATTTTTTCTATTCGTGAGTTTATTCATGATTTATTTATTTCTCGGGTGCAGATGCAGATTATGTTTTCTTTCCCGATACTTTTAAATATTATTTCCCTATTCTGTTCAAAACACAACTTCTCCCACAAAAATTTGAACTTCACTATTTGTAGACTTTCGACTATGACACATTACAGATTTTCCGCTTTCTACAATCCAAAGCCCCAGGTATATATTTCCTTTTCTTTCGACATGTACCTAGTTTTTCTTTCTCCTTCGGATTTACTCATCCCTCTATCCAAAGTACTCGTAGTTACTAAGTCAAAAGTCATTCTCTTCCATGATCCAAACCTCATTGCGCTTTATGTTTACTTTCAAATTGATTGAACTAATGGACCTCGGATTTCTTTCAAAAAGGCTAGAAGTGCTTGTAAATGGGTGACTTTCAATGCTAAATATCGCAATGCTGAGCAAGTTTATACTGTAAGATACCAGTGAGGATACCAGTGAGGATACCAGTGAGGATACCAGTGAGGATACCAGTGAGGATACCAGTGAGGATACCAGTGAGGCAGGCATATTTGTTTGCCAAGTTGTTTTTTGCCATTTTTTTCCTAAAGGACGCTGGTTTTTCTTTGCCCTAGTTTCATTACCAAACTGATTAGGTTTTGGACTTTGTCATCATAAGTCAAAGTTTAGTTGCAAAGACTCTTCATATCCTTGGGTGGCCCAGGGCTTCAATCTATTAGTTTCAGTAGTTGTCTTCAAAATGTGGTTTTTAACTATCTTCCCTGCTGTCCAAACGTTTCAATCAATGCCTGTCGGAGTTTTGTTTATCGTCTTTTTTGGACGATTTCTAATGTTGTTCCTGTCTTAAGGAATGCAGGTGATTGACCTGATTCTGGTAAATACCGACCAGAAAGTCTTCTCTCTGTCATGCATAATTCTTTGAAGGAATTATCAATCAAAAATGCAATAGAAATATATGCACGACATGGGTTTCCGTCCACATATTATCGAACTAACAGGTAAACTCTATAGTGACCAAAAGGCAACTGTTAGAACATCCCATGGTCTGATTGACGGGTTTGAAATCGAGCAAAGAGTGAGGCAAGGATGTATTCTGTCACCACATTTATTCAATAAATGTTCTGAAATGGTCATGAGGACAGCCCTAGAAAATACTGGCAGTAGTATTAAAGTTAACGGTAAAGAAATAAAAAAATTAAGGTATGCAGATGACACTGACTGTGCTTTTGGCCGGTAGTATGCATGAGCTGCAGGACCTTGTCGATAGAGAAAAGGCTGCAAGTGAAGCCGCTGGTTTATTTCTAAATGCAAGTAAAACAAAAGTCATCAAAATAAAGAAAAATAATGTACCAGAACCGATCACACACATAAAATTCAACGGAGAAAATATTGGAAACGTTGACGAATTCATATATCTTGGTGCCAAGATAACAAACTCCTATGATGATTCTGGAGAAATACGAAGACGAATCAGCATAGCCAAAAGCGCAATGATCTCTTTAACAAACATCTGGAAAGACAGTCATATATCTTTAAATACTAAAAACAGGTTGTTATCCCCCTTAATCTTTTCCATTGCTATGTACGGATCCGAGTCTTGGGTAATCAAAAAGAGAGATTCGAAAAGGATGGAGGCTTTTGAACGATAGTGTTTCCGCAGATTGTTGAGGATAAGTTGGACAGAGCGAAAAACAAATGCATGGATTCTCAACAAAATAACCCTAAAACTCGCCTGTTAACGATGATTAATAAAAGAAAACTGACCTTTTTCGGTCATATATGCAGATGTCATAGTATTGATATAGACCTCCTGTTAGGGTCAGTGTTTGGTAACCGTGGAAGAGGTCGGCCTAAAACAAGCTATAGTGACAACATTATTGACTTCGGTGGCGGTAAATCATTAACTGAATTGTATAGGATGACCCAGGATAGATTATTATGGCGAGCTTCCGTGGAGGGTCACTGCAGATCAAATAATGACCTACCCATTCCTTGATGATGGTGGTGAATGCAGTGGTGGAAATCTGACAGAGCCTACGTCAATTTGTTAATGTTCAGTACGGATTTGAAGGATCTCGCTCCACTGGCAGCCTTTTGACTGTAATAATGAAACGCACCTCTAAATTTATAAAAGTCTGGTGAAGGACGTGCTACAGCTCTGTATATTTCTAAGACATTTGATAAGGTGTGGCAAGCTGGCTGGCTTCATGAGCTTTCTGGTTATTGCATTTGTAGAAGGATCTTAGGCATCATTCGGGACTTTTTCTCTCAGATCGTAAAATGTGTGTCACACCGGATAAAATAACATCTGACGTTATTAACGCTTGCCCTCCTCATATTTCTATTCTTCGTCCAATTCTATTTCTTCCTTACATCAATGATCTTTCTCCGCTTCTAACTGCTACAATTTTTCCTTGTTCCTAACTGGAAAGAAGAATAATTTTCTTTATGTTTTCAAAATAAAAAATATCCTCTCCTGTCTCATTAAATTTTACTACAAAGCTCTTACTTTAACCGACATTACCAGAATATTCATTTAGTCTTTGTTTGCAACACTGCCTCATTTTCATTTCAAAAAAAGAAAAAAGATTGGGGTGGAGGTGGGAGCGGTTAAGCCAAGTAATAAGAGCTTACGTTGGCTTAAAAACATTCAAATTATCAAACCGTGTGATGGCAAAAAGCATTTCACAACCCAAAGAATTCAATACGTGTCTTAACCTTACAATCCAACAACGTGAATGGCCATGAACAAATTTTGAATACAGGATTTTCCTTGTGTTGAAAGCATTTGGCCTTCAAGGCGACGTTATTATCCACCATTCAAGACAGAAGCAAATGCCATTAAAATATAATGTGAATAATGGTTATTGATATAAAAATAATTGGCTAAGACAAAAAAATTCAAAAACTTTACCCGAAAACAATCTAACTGTTCTGAGCAATATGGACGTAGCAATCTTGGAGCTTACATTCGCTGACGAAATAGAAAATTAAATCAATGTAAAACTGTACCAGTATACTGATTTAGAAATCCTTGGAGCAAAATTGTTTTCATATCCGATATTGCTCTAGATATCCATGGAACAATTACCAAAATTAAAACATTTATTAAAGCACAAATCGACGAGAGCTTTTCAATTCTGACAGAAAGACACACTGAACTAACTAATGTGAACTCTGCTGCAGGGAAACGATTTCCTGTTTTAAACGAGTTGAACATGTGGGCGACACAATCGAAAATTCATCGTCGATTAGTAAATTCGATTACATTCAGAATCTTTCTAAAAAATGAAATGCAAGAAGCTAACAGTCAGCTAATCTAAGAACGGTCTGGCTAAAAACAGAAAAGTACAAGTTAGCAGCTCAATTAACTGATCAGAATTAAGGCTTGCAAAACTGATAACATTTCACAGATAGAATTAGTCTACGATCAAATAAATATGTGCGTTTCAAAATTGGAAGCTTTGGAAGGTATCTTTTGCAAGTAAGCAAGTCTGCTTATTCCCATATCGTATTCAGACTGCCCAACCAAATTTCACTGAAGATTGCCATACACAAGTCAAGGGTTATTTTCTTGGTGTTGTTGATGTTTTGATATTGTAGATCTTTTGCTTTAATTCCTCGACAAATCTTATCCTTTTGTCTAGGAATTAAATCAAGCCATGGGGCTAATTCAAGACATCTCTTGATAACAAATGACAAAAACTGCACTGTGCCATTTAGTCTCTCAATATACAAAGAAAGATACACGCCGTTCATTATTCGTTTACCAGGCTGCATGTCACTTTACCAAAAAGTGCGCAACTAGTAAAAATTGCACAATCGGCAACAAGACTTTCCGATTTGTTTACAGATTTTGAACTACGTCCTAAAGAGACGAAGTGCAAGAATAAAAAGTTGTCCAATGGGGTCACTGTCACGAGTCACGAACAAAAAGGAGGCAAAGGTTGGCTGGAAACGTTTCAGTCATTCCCATTCGGAAACAATAATAGTGGAAAGGTACCGGTAAGGATTTTATCGTCGTTAAGTAACATAACGAAAAATTTGTTTTACAATCAAAAGGTATGTGTAGGCCGATTAAGTCTTTACTATCAAATTCAAAAAACGACTCACAACTTTGTATTACTAATGATAATGCTATTCAGAAACATAACAAGGCCCAAATCATTGATATAAAAACTACCTTGAGAGATTGATGTAAAATTTGTCCCTTGAAACTAGAATATTGCCATTTTATGAGTGAATGTATTTCGAGAACTGGATTTTAAAAAATTTCTCTCTAGGTATCTTCTTGCAAAAAATATAAGGAACAGCAAAAAAAATCCGAAAAGAAGGGAACTGAAAAGGAGAAAACCGAAAGAAGGGCATCGAAAAGAAGGAAACCGAAAGGAAGGAAACGGAAAAGAAGGGGAAGGGGAAAGAAGGGGAACAGGAAAGAAGAGAAACGGGAAAGAAGGGCACCGAAAACGAAAAAAACGAAAGGAAGAAAATGTGAAAAAGGGAGCCGAAAAGAAGGGTCCCAAAGGAAGGGAGCCGGATAGAAGGGAGACGGATAGAAGGGAGACGGATAGAAGGGAGACGGATAGAAGGGAGCTGAAAAGAAACGAGCCAAATCGAAGGGTGCCGAAAAGAAGAGAACTGAAAGGAAGGAAACCGAAAGGAATGGGATGGTAAAAAAGGAACCGAAAAGGACAACTAGAAAAAGGAGAAAATTTTGAAGAAGGGAGCCGAAAAGAAGGTGCCTTAAAGAAGGGAGCCGAATAGAAGGGAGCCGAAAAGAAGGGAACCGAATAGAAGGGAGCCGAAAAGAAGGGAACGGAATAGAAGGGAGCCGAAAAGAAAGGAACCGAAAAGAAGGAAACCCAAAAGAAGGGAACGGGAAAAAAGGGTGTCATGTTAGTTTTGTTTTGTAAATATTGTATCCATAGATTCGTGATCGCCGATCTTTGTTTGTCTAGTACTGACGTAAGTTAATGATTGTTTTCGGTAATAACCAGGTGAATCACTTCTTAGACAACTTGCTTCGATGTCACGGGTAGTATTGCATGTATGACATCAGTGATCTGTATATAGGCGTGGGAAAATTCGAGATTAAAGAAGCCAATCATATTTCAGATGTGATTCATGTAATTTGATGTTTTGTTTTTACACTTGTCATTTTGTAGGCTGAGGTTGCCGTTGTAGGTTAAAATCGTCGTTGTAGTTAAGATCGTCGCTTTGATAAGATCATCGCTGTAGGTTACGATCGTCGTTGTGAAGTTAGTCCGTTGTTGTGTTGGTTAGATCGTCTTGGCGGTGTGGAAGTCGATTGTCGACTGTTGCAGAACACGATTATTGGAGTTGTTGTTGTGTGTAAGTTTACATGGAAATAGATGTCCAAACCAACAGGTGTGGAGCGTGTCCTCGCGAATGTTGAAACTTGGTGTCAAAATTTAAGACTTCAGAAGTTGAAATTCGGGATTTCATATGAAATCAAAAGATGCTCAGTTTGATGAGTTAATTTTAAAATGTCTGAATCTTGGCAGTCAGACCAACGGCCGCGATTTTAAGCGACTTTAAGATTTTAAGAAAAGGTTTGTTTATGTTGTTTGGCGTCATTTATATTTTGTCTGTTTCCACCAGAATCAATAGCGCGCGATCTTGTGAAAGTGTTTCTTAATTTCAAGACCGAAATTCAACAAATCCAGGTAAAATTATTTAAACCATTCGATTTGTGTGGCCGCTTTTAGAGGGAAAATATGTACCTTCTTCCATTTGGGACTGAACCAAGTGGTAGTTATACGTTATCGTGAGGTTGCCGCTATTCAGAGGTTCACCAAATAGGCAATGATATGGGAAAGGGTTTGGTACTGAAGGTTAGTGGCCGTTGTGGGGAGGTGGCTCCTAATCGGAGATGGTCGCTATTAGAGGTTCGACTGTATTATTTGTCCAGTCAACCCTTTAAAATTATATGTATAGTTTCTATCTCAAATTTTCATTAAAAGTAAAAACTTTATGGTTTACATGTCTGCTTTTAAATTATTGAAATGTAGCGATATACGCCAATTTGGGTACCAAATAAGATAAAAGAAACAACTTTAATTTTAATAGTAGTTTTATACGGTTTGTTTTTGTGAGAATGCAATTTTGCAAGATTTCACTTGTCTGTTTACTAACGTCCATAAGAGCTGTACCTATGGAATTACACAATAAACTGGGCATTACGTTATTTCAATGTCGCTTCAGGCGCTTAAGAGCTTAAAGCGTGCTTTCGAGGAAACTTCACATATTACCAAAACTTTCGGTAAGCTTTTAGGGGGATCAGAAAATGAATTTGTCTGGTGAGGTGAAATCAGATCCCATTAACTGAGGTAACCACTTTTTTAATAAAACCACTCATATTGTGGCTCCAAGGCCTCTTAAAAGTTGAAGTATAGAAAAGAGGTTATTGATGAGTCAGGCGGGTCAAGTGAAAGACCAAGATGCAAGATACCTGTAAATAGTGATGCTAAAACAATCAAGATTAGTCAGAAGTACAAACGAAGAAAGTTTTAGAAAGGGGCGGTCAAAGTTAAAAAAATCATGGTGTAATTAAAAGTTCTGTTCTTTGCGAAATGGATTCAAGGTTGACATTCTTGTGCCAAAGCAGGTTGTGTCCATGAAATCCAATAACACTGCTTCGAGTCTAGTTCGATATACACATGTTTTTTGTTTCTCTATAATAACAATGACTGTATTTTGTCGTAGGTTTAGCATTATTCTAAATGGTCTCTGTGCATACAAAGATCGTTTTAGTCCAACGAAGAATCAACGAATAAATTTTCAAGATCCGTGAGTGTCATCTAAACAGTTTTCGCTTTGATTTTCGTGTGCCTTTGAGAAGTTGAGTTTCTAAAACTCTAAATTCGACAAAAATTTATTTTGTGCATCATTTTTAGACGTTATACTTTAGACTAATCCGTGAAAAACTGATATTATGTCTCTCAATCTGATGTTCTAACCCAGTCATACATTGACACATCGATCGCCATCAAGAGCTAGTGGACCAGTTGATTGCTATCGAAGCAGTCATCAATAACGAACAGGTACAGTAATTTCTCTTAACTTTACCTGATTCTTATAATAACTTTGTTAATGCCCTTAAGCTGAATGAGAACCTGTCTGTAGTTGCTCTGCCAAAGACTACTTCTAGAGAACCAAAAACAAAACGACCGTTTGAATTGACACAGAGAGGGCAAAGAAGCCCCGTTACATGGAAAAACAGGCGAATATGTCACAAGGTCTAGCATGTGAATATGAAAATTTCAAAGTGCACACACCCAGCAGTCTCGATTTCACCTTTAGTAATTGTGGTGAAACAGGTCATGTAGTAAGGGAATGTAGAAGAGAAAAAGGGCCTTGCTCTAAAATTTACCGCAGGGAAAGAAAATTGGTGGTGGTGGGGGGGGGGGGGTTCTAAAGGCCTACATTGTTAGCTAATGATACTAATTAATCTGAGTCATGATTTATTGCGTTTGTTGCGTCAATTGTTGCTAGTTAGTACCTGATCTTGGTCAGAGTTTGATTTCATTTAAAAAGATTTCAAATCACGTTTTACTGTTGTTTGAACGTAGTAAATGCTGTGTATAAAAGAAATAACCACCAAACTGCAGCAGAAACAATTGAAAAATAAGGAAATTTGTGGGAGTTGCAAGAAAATGTGATTAAAAATAAGCAAAGTGAAAACTTAGGGGGAAAAGGAACGGGTTGAGTTTATTGCATAAAAAATTGGGCATAATTCACCATAAACATTAGTAAAAATGATAAAAGACCAAATGGTTAATGTTCTGAACCTAAAAACAGGGAAGAAATCTTGGTTTTGTGAATGATGCATGCTTAGAAACTGCACACGTAAGGCATTTCCCAAAGAGTCAAATCAAGAGTCTCTGGTGTAGCAGCAAGCATCCATTCGGATGTTTGTGTCCCAATGGACAACATATCATTATGGGAGGGAGGCATCGGGTCTTTTTTATAACATTTACAGATGAAATGTCGAAGTATTCATTAGTATACTTCATGAAACATAAAAGGGAGGTTACGAAATGCATCAAGATTATGTAGTGATGATTGAAACATAAACTAAAAACAAGTGAAGGACCTTCGATCAGATAATGGTAATGAATGTGTGAACAGAAAAATGGGTAATTTTCTAAAAAGTATTGGATATATAGACCGTTGACTGTACCGGACCTGTCTCAAGCAAAATGGGGTAGCAGAAAGAAAAAATCGTAGAATTTTGGGAAGTGCCAGGGACATGTTGTATTATGCCAGGCTGTCATTTTCTTTCTACGGTTAAGCAGAAAACATTGCTGTATACGTTTTGACGAATCATCAACTGTAGGATTAGAAAGGAATGTTTTTTGTGAAGCATTTTTGGGGTATAAACTTAGTGTCAGTAATTTTCGAGTGTTTGGACGCAACTGTTATTCTGTAGTTTCACAGGAAACGAGAACCAAGTGGGACCCGAAGAGTTTAAAGCACTACTTCCTGGGTTCCAGCGAAATAAAAGTTGATCGAATTTTCAACCCACTTACTGGAAAGGTATTAACAAGTCGAGAGATAACTTTAAAAGTCGAGAAAGCGGTTACGTCTGAAGAGGAGATGAAGTGCCAGCCAACATTGAGCAAGAAAAGCTTGATCGCATATCTCAGGTCAGCACTAGTATTACTGACAGGGATACGTTGGAGCAAGAACCAGTCCTTATATGTTCCCCACGTACTGTAGAACTACCAACAAGAAAAAGAGATTGGCGACGCAATTTTAAATGAGGCTATGTCTGTTGAAGTTGATGTTGGGGAAGAGCCCAATACTGTGCAAGTGGCACTTTTACGTCCTGAAAAGGGCAAGTAGTAGAAAACAATTAAGTTTGAGTACATGTCCTTAAAAAATCAAACCTGGCAACTAGTACAGCTTCCAGAGGTTTGAAAGGTTATTGACTGCAAATGAGTTTTCAAATTAAAAAAAATTCAGACCATTCAGTTGACCATTTGAGGCTGGATTGGTACCAAAGGGTCATTTTCAGCAGCCAGAAATAGATTATTCAGAAAAACTCTCACCAACTGCAAGATACACATTAATTCGTGAAACCTTCGATGATGCAAACACTCTTGACCTTGAAGTGTATCAAGCGGATGTCCAGACACCCTTCGTCAATGGCAAATTGTATAAGGAAATATACATGAAAGAGCCAGATTTTTAAACGAAAGAAAAAGAGCACCTGATACACAAACGTAGGAAAAAAATTATGATAAAAAGCCGGCATCAAGATTCTGGTATTTACCCGTGTATAGTTTTTTCACCAGGCTAGTTACAGGCAATGTGCCATATGCAAATGAGTCCATCTGCTTTCCCCTTATAATTCCCCCACTCATAAATGGCTAGCAATAATTATAATCTATTCCAATCAGAATGTGGAGGGGAAATTCATTGTGTGTCGAGGCTAGATAGTCTGCTAAAGCTAACCCTGCAAGATTATAATATTTATTTGCAGAAATTAATAGCTTACATACGTGGCAATTTATTGTAGGGGTCCTCAACACAAAACATACAACGTCACGTTTTTACAGTTGCTTTATCTGCACCGAAAAGAGTGAATTGAATAAGAGTTTCCTTTCTTATTGTTGGCAGGCCCAATATGCCCTTCAATTCCTGTGAAATAGAAGACCGCTGGCTTCCTGTATAAAAAAGCATTATGCAAGCTAATTGTTTACTTCTTGGTTTATCAACATGTGAAAGCAATTCATTCTGCTGTTGACAAAGGGAAAGAGCTAGTGTAAAATAACATTGAAAACGTCGCCTCTTTAGGATTTGCCCTTTGTTGCTGAGTCGATGTTTTTCCATAGGTAATTGAGATGATAGGAGTAAATCTGACGCTGTTGTTGCCCCAGTTTGATTACTGTGTTTAAATGGAGCCCTGCATTCAACGGGTATACTTCTTTGGGAGTACAAAAAGTATCACGCCTTTGTTTACAACAGAAGCAATAAATACGCGTGGTGCAATCCTTCGACAAATCTCCTCGTTTTACGCACACAGAACACCGCCCTTATTTAAAAAGAAAGCCCTTGCGTGCTCTTAGTTCCGTAATGACTGCATCTAAGTGAAGGATTTGTGCGCTTACAAAAAGTGCTAATAGCATCGTACCCATTATTCAATAAAAGTGCAGCTGTGGAAATAATAATTCAGGCTGATCTACATCGTTGCAGTTTTTAATTATTCATATCAACTTGAAGATACATTTCAATTCCAAAAATTGGGATTAGATTTCCCAAAGCCTATTCTTCACTGTTGGTAAATTTCGAGTTTGCTAAGGCAAATATCTGTAATTATTTTAGGCAAAACCTCAAATTCCTGCAAATTTCCTTGTTTTGTTTTACGCATACGATAGTTTCATATTACTAGAAATGTAGCCATTAACTGGTGCCACGATCAAAACGATTAAAAAATAATAAAGGATACCAACGCAAGTTGCATTTCTGCCTTTAAGCTTTGTGATTAGAGACCGACGGGTAATATTTTCAAACAGGCTATAAAATGACCGGCCATACAATTTGTGAGGTTTCAATAGCTTCCGCCCATACTGTGTTGAGTGTGCTATAGGAGCAAAAATCGCTTCTCGGCCTTTTGGCTAGGATCAAGGGTAAAGCTCTCGTTTCTCATTGGTCGGGTCTTCAGCTATAGGGCCCAACCATGCAGGACAGGTGGTCTTGAGATGCTTGAGCACTGGCCCTTGATCAACCCAAGAGGAAGGGCCTTCCCACGGAGGGTCTTGCAGGGGGAGCCAAAGGCCGTGTGAGTCAAAGGTCCTGTGAGCCAAAGGCCGAGGAGCCAAAGGCCGAGGAGCCAAAGGCCGGGGAGCAAAAGCCGAGGAGCGCTGACTGCATTTCGACCTTTCCGCTAAGATTAACATTATTATTATCTTATTTACATTGATTTTGCCCTGGCTGTTGTTATTGCCGTTTACGTCTGTTGGGCGAGTCATAACAAATGACCAAGGGCTAGCAGAGATTCTTTGACTTCACAATTTCAACAACTTCCTGAGTATCCTTGCAGTTCCTGGTAGAGCCGTTTTCTGCATTACGTTGTCAGTCGTAGAACGGGGCGAGATTGAAAGAATGGTCAGAGAGGAAGCTTTAGTTGAGGATGAGTCTAGCGAAGGAGAAGTTGACTTTTGTATCAGGCCGGAGAGTGGTTTAGGTGAAATGGAGATGGAGAATGTCGTGGTAGCTAATGATGCTGAGGGGAGGGATTTAAGAGTAGTTATAGAGAGAGTAGATGTATGGAGAAGGGGTGACGATGTGAGAGCGTTGAGTAACTATGAAAGTGGAGTCCTGGCATTGCTAAGAGAGGTGTACCATAGCGAGGAAGTTGTTGAAGTACCAAGTTTGAAGGCTCAGGATGGTAGAAAAATTGGGGAGGAGGTGAAACTTGTTGATGGATTGATGCATAATCTGGTAAGAGACGGTATGACTGTGACTGAGATAAATCGGCTAATGTATGCTGGATCGTATGTGGTTGCATCCCGGTTAGGTGTGA
>RDPX01000275.1:496228-527050 GCA_003991215.1 Morbakka virulenta
GCTCTGATGGCAACAAATTATTTTCCTCGAGATGTTTATAAGAACTGTCAGTGAGATTCGAGGTCAGTATTTTGTATGTTGTTGAAAGACATGTTACAGGCCTGTAGTTCTTGGGATCCCCTGTTTCACTGCATTTAGAAAGTAAGTAAGTTGTGCCCTCGCATAACCAACCCGGAGTTTCTTCTGGATGATGGAGTAATTTATTAAAAAGTTCAGTAAGAAGGACATGAGTTGATGTTAAAGCACTTGACCAGAAATTTGGCACCTTGTCTAGCCCAGGTGATTTCCACTTTAGTGATTTTGTTAGCGTTGACTTCAGTTCTGCCATAGTTATATCATTCCCATTCTTGTTCATTGACATTAACATTGTTTGCTTCTGTATTTGAGATCCAGGAGTCTCGTTAAACCCTTTCTCCTCTCCCCAGATTCCATTCCAAAAATTTTCAATAGCGTTTTGACTTGGGACCTCTACAACTGGTTCTTATTTTTTTCCCAATTCTCCGTAAAATTTCTTAGCATCACTTTGAAAAACTTTATTCTGTCTGTAGAAATTGCTTCGCTTTTCAAAGCGTCGCAAACGTTGGGCCTTAGCCTGCATTTTTTGTTTTACCTCTTCCTTAATCGGAGGGATTTCTAGTAAACTTCCGATTTTGAACTTTCGTTTAAGCTTCCTCGACTTTCTAGTTTTAGGAACCTTTCCCCTTTCCATTTCATCTAGGATTGAGACCTCACCACGCATCTCTTCAACTGCTTTCTCCATATCTCTCTTCCATTTTGGCTTTTTCATGCTGATGACGTTGCTTTAGCGGTTTACGTTTAACACCTACTTTTGATTCGATTGTTTTGGCACAAGATTATATGATTGTATTTAATTCAATGATGTCTGGTTCAACGTCTTCACAAAGGTCGGCTTGTGATGATGAAAATGAAAAGTAAGGAAATCTTAAGGGGACTTGAGATACCTAGTGATTCTTGTTGGCCTAGTATCTTTTGTAGACCCGTTATGCCAGTTGTCATTTTCCTCCTGCAAGGGATATACATGGTTATAGTGTGATTACTTAGAGTTATGATCAGCATAGTCTTAGGGTAAAACATGCATAATTTTAGTATTTACACCACCGGCATTACTGGGCAGGGTAGGAAGTCTGTAGCTGAAGGCATGTGTAAAATAAAGTTAAAATACCGTCATTTGACTTGGGAGACCACATACTTGTGTAATTTTTTTGTTAGTGATACTGCTACGAAAGGGATTACTCACAAATGCAATGGATCCATTCGGTACAAAACCAGTTAAAAATTTCCGGTTATTTTGTGGTTGGAATTGTTACAAGACAATGTTGCTGCATTCAAGACTTCCCTTGGGGTAGATATTGCAAACTCTGCGCAATTAAGTATTTGGTGACAATTTGAAAAGCCACTAAACGAGTCATGTAAACTGTCTCCGTTTTTAGTAATGATGGTATCTGTTTCATTATCATCTTAAACAAAAATTCATGAATGGAATAAAAATATGTCAGAAAAATGTTGTGTTTGATGGTTCTAAGTCAAACATTGGAATTTAAAGTTTAGCCTTCATTAGGCAAATAAGCTACAGACTTCCTACCCTGCCCAATATTTGATTGACCGAAATCAATCGATCAATGAGTTAAGTGGTAGAAAGCGTCCTTTGTTGCGTAGGTATAGCTTTTAACTTTGTTATCAGAGATAGTCAAAGGGAATTTGTTTCTTCTCTAAGTCCTTGATCTTTATAAGGGCCTTTTCCAATTCATGTCTGGATCCTGAGTTGATTCATTATTACTTTCAGCACACTCCATGCAATGTTTTCATAAAGAATTTCACCAGACGGCTTTATGAAGGTGGCAGACTAGGTGTTTCCTAATTTACTTGACCCTGAGCTTACAGCTGGTGATGCATTTCATCTTTTCATTCAAAGTATTTCTCCAGAGATTTTTTCAGCTTTAATTTTACTAGACCGTCACGCTCTTTCATATCGAGTGAGTCGTATTTTTCAATATTAACTGTCAAATCATTTTTGAATCCGTCAAACTCAAGGTCATCAAATTCTATTTTTTGTTTAACAACCAAAGGTTCATGGTTAGTATCAACCGTGTCATACTTAACAATTTGACTCGTAATATTTTCTTGGTTCAACTCATCGCCTGATCCTTCATCAACATCCCCAAACACTACATCCCCATTGACAGAGACCTCAGAACGAACAGCTTCATTGTCCCTAATATCGGCTTTAACCTTTTCCTTCATTTCTCTTTGCTCTAACTCAGTTAGCCTATTATTCTTCAATATATCCCGCCTTACATTTGCTGATCTATTTGGATCTAAGTATGATTTTACATTTGGATTGCGATTTTTCCATATTTTAAAAGTGTTGTTAGTGTGACTTCCTTCAGGTTTTTCTAATGACATATAAAAAGCATACATAATTTCAATATAGTCCTCTCTGTTCCATCTTTGTCGTTTTTCTTTGGTTCTGTTGTTTGATGTTTCTCTAGATGGGCCAGCTGGTAGGTTTCCCCGTGCTTGGTTACCATCAGAGTTATTAGTTTCTTTATTTTGAGAGGTTTCTGAGTCAGTAGCACATTTTTCGATCCCAAGCTGGTTCAGCTNCTTTATAAGGGCCTTTTCCAATTCATGTCTGGATCCTGAGTTGATTCATTATTACTTTCAGCACACTCCATGCAATGTTTTCATAAAGAATTTCACCAGACGGCTTTATGAAGGTGGCAGACTAGGTGTTTCCTAATTTACTTGACCCTGAGCTTACAGCTGGTGATGCATTTCATCTTTTCATTCAAAGTATTTCTCCAGAGATTTTTTCAGCTTTAATTTTACTAGACCGTCACGCTCTTTCATATCGAGTGAGTCGTATTTTTCAATATTAACTATCAAATCATTTTTGAATCCGTCAAACTCAAGGTCATCAAATTCTATTTTTTGTTTAACAACCAAAGGTTCATGGTTAGTATCAACCGTGTCATACTTAACAATTTGACTCGTAATATTTTCTTGGTTCAACTCATCGCCTGATCCTTCATCAACATCCCCAAACACTACATCCCCATTGACAGAGACCTCAGAACGAACAGCTTCATTGTCCCTAATATCGGCTTTAACCTTTTCCTTCATTTCTCTTTGCTCTAACTCAGTTAGCCTATTATTCTTCAATATATCCCGCCTTACATTTGCTGATCTATTTGGATCTAAGTATGATTTTACATTTGGATTGCGATTTTTCCATATTTTAAAAGTGTTGTTAGTGTGACTTCCTTCAGGTTTTTCTAATGACATATAAAAAGCATACATAATTTTAATATAGTCCTCTCTGTTCCATCTTTGTCGTTTTTCTTTAGTTTTGTTGTTTGATGTTTCTCTAGATGGGCCAGCTGGTAGATTTTCCCGTGCTTGGTTACCATCAGAGTTATTAGTTTCTGTATTTTGAGAGGTTGCTGAGTTAGTAGCACATTTTTCGATCCCAAGCTGGTTCAGCTCCCTTGGGGGACGCGGCCCTTGTTTACCCACGCGACGGACGATGTGGTATGTTTTTTGACTTCTAGTTTTCATCATTACAAGGAGTGCATTTTAACCTTACTGCCAAGGAGATGGATATACCACGCCAGTCGCAACCTGGTATTTTTAGTCCACGCAGAGCGACAGACTTACCCCCGCCGGATGCCAACCCGGTACTTTATGGTCTCGGGGAGAGTTAACAGGTACTACACGTTGCCCAAGGGTGACCTGGAGGTAGTTGTGGCAAAGGGTAACCTCGTTCGCCACGTCGAAACTCCACAACCGGATACAGTTTAATGTCAATACCCAGGGCATTTATCATTATTATTATTATTATTATTATTATTATTATTGTTGTTGTTGTTGTTGTTAAGCAAAATATTTCAAATAGGTACAAAATCTTCAGCCTATAAAAAGCTGCTATTAATGCTAGTCCTGCATAAATTGTTTGGGAATTTCATAGATGGACATCTATTAAAGTCCAAAAATGATTCCATTGTTTACAAGGGGTGACATCAACAAAAGATTCAGTATAACAAGAACTTGGAGGTAGGAAAAAATAGCCTTGATAAAAAAAGACCTTTGTTATTATTGAAAACAAAAACGACTTAACCTGTAAAAGACCGGTATTAACAAAACACCCCTGACAGTGATTTGAGGTAAGCATTCTTTTGCAGCGATACGAAAAGAAATTGAGGAAGACTAAGAGTAGCATATATCTATCATTGATACATTTTTAGTTGATCAAGGATTGTAAAATAGAAGTAAAGTACAAAGTATAGTAGATCACTTAAAAATCTATGAAATACCATACTTCACTACTTCTTCACTTCGTCTACACCTTGATAATCACTTCTTTTATGTAGTAAAACTATCTTTGCAAGGATCCACTTTCTTAAAATATCTTCCTAAAGTTAATTAAATACCGAGAATTGGCTACTTGCAAGGTTGATTTTTGCTCTTGTAAATTGCAACTTCATCAGATGTCCCATTTTTTTATATTAGGGCTGTAAATGCCATATGAATATATTTTACCTTTATCAAAATTATGCTTATCTTCACTAAATTGTCATTAGCTCAATACTTTAACTGTGAGGCAAGCAAACAATATTAAAAACAAGGCGGGAAATGCACTACTTACCGCATTTTGGGTAAGAAGCAATGCAGACATCCTCAGGATTTGTTTGAAATTCTTTAATTGCTTCCAATGTTCTTGAGTCAACCCCTCTGCAAAGCACCATGTTATCATACTCGTATTCACCTGGCAATTTAAAGTCGACGGTCCCCATTTTGGCAGAAACAATCTGAAAACACAGAAAACAATTTTTTCCTGGTAACAATTTTAACTTGTTTAATTTCTTGGATTCTTTTGTCGAAAACAGCAAAAAAAAATTAAAATAAAATCTAATAGCTTCAGAGGAAAAAAGTTGGTCTCTTGACAAGAAATTAAAATTGCCATTTATAAGTGACTCAAGAGTGCAATAAACCTTGCAAAATTACAAGTTAACTGCTGTAGTTGGTAAAATTAAACCTCATGTTCCTCAGGTCATTTTTTTTCTTCATCAGCCGTTCAAGTCACTGTAAAGCAAGGCTGCAGCAATATAATTAAATTACTTCTGTGTCGTGTACCCACTTTTCGTCCGACGTCATTTGGTCCAACGACACTTCGTCTACGTCTTTTAGTCCAATGTCTTTTCGTCCAATGGACTTTTGGTCCAATTTAAAATGCAGAATTCATGTTATTTCGTGCACAAAGAGATATGATGTCTCTTGTTGCACTTGTTGGACCTACAACAATAGCACAACATATTAAACAAAAAACAAAAAATCACTTCCCGACATCAAAACTATTAGGCTACATAACATGCCACAAAAACTAACACGCAACGTCGACACACACACACACACATTCACACAAACACACACATACACACACATACACACACACACACACACACACACACAGACAGAGGCACAACTCTCGAACACCGATACACACAAACACACACATAACTCCTTCGCTACCCCTGAACTTGAATCGGAGCTTATGTATGAATGAGAACAAGTATGCAAGAGAAGAATGTAATTGAATAAAAGCAAGTACGAAAGAACGAAAAGAGCAATTAAAGGGAATGGAAAAAGGTCAATATATAAAAATTTAAAAAATAAAAAAATAAAAAATAGAAAATAGGAAAAAAAGAAAGAAAAATACATACACAAAAAATGTAACGTCTTGTTACAATTCAGCCAAAAAAAGCCATTAAAACTTAAAAGTTGGACCAAAAGTCGTTGGACCAAAAGTCCATTAGACGAAAAGACATTGGACTAAAAGACGTGGACGAACTGTCGTTGGACGAAATGACATCGGACAAAAAGACATTGCACCCTTCTGTGTAGAGCTTGCATCAGCCAGTCACCTTGGCACGCATTTAGGTTTTTATGCCGATGACAAGGAAAAACCTCTTTCTGGTACTGGTTACATACCAGCCAATTCTTTCAGTATCTTTCGAATCCCCGAACAACTCTCAGTCCTATTTCAAATTTCAAAAAGCGGCTTGAAGCAATTCGAAAACAAAGCATGAAGGTTTAACGCCAAGTGGAATATTGCTAGCTGGCGATTCCTCAAAATATGCTGTCATGCCCACAGTGCTACACCGTTTTAAGAAAATCCTAGTATTCCTCCAAATAAATAACTCAGTTTTTAACTTACCATATACAAACCCTTAAAACTGCATTGAACTAATAAAAGTTATCCATCTCGTGTTTTGTGTGTAGCAGTAAAAACAAAAGCAATGAATAACAGATTAACGAAACTTGTTATTCATACAGCAAAACTGTATTTAAAACTGCTATTCCATTAATTCATAAAAATGACAGAGGAACTGTTCACGTGCTTAGCTTCCCTTTTGTACTTCTATCTTTCTCTTAAAACACGACTTAATATTTCACAGTAAGATTAAGATCCTCTTCACAATCCTGAGGAATTTTGGCCATAATCTACCTTAGTAAACACGAATTTTCTAGCTTCTAAATGCACGAAAAGAACCATTTTTTTCTCATGGTGTACAAATTCACTTTTAAAATGTCTGGTCTATCTTCAACTTTTAACTTTGCCCGAGTACATTTAGTACTTAACACATTCAAGGAAAGAAATTATTCTATTCTAATTTTTTGTGTTGTGTCTAATATCTTGGCTTTTGCTCATGTGCAGAAGAAAAGGTTTTCCTCGTCTAAAATTATTCTCTTTGTGAATTAGCGCGAGAAGCATTCAAAAATGACTGAAGGCTGTACAAAAGTGAAAAATTTTATGCGCATCGAACTGGATTCGAACTAGTGCCTACGATTATCGGCACTCGATACCAGATCATTTTTGCAACCACATCCTTCATTTGTATATTGTACTACTACATTTCTATATAATATTTTCACAACAATTGAAACACAATAAAAATTATACCGTCCTTGTTTTAAACCATACATAATATATATATATATATATATGTATACTGTGTCCATGTTCATCATCATCATGCACGCAACTTTTTTTTTTTCTAAGAAATACTGGGAAATGGCGCTCCTTGCACAGCAATTTCATACAGCTTTGTCCTGAGTGATGCTTTCCACCTTACGTAACGTCACTACTAGTTTGGTCTTTGGTCTAGAATTTGCAGATGTCACGAGTCTTGTTTGATAAGGCTAATCAAGGACATAGGTGGTCGATCTGACCCTTTTTCTTCTGTTGGCCAGTTGTGCCTCGTTTAACGCGATGCTGGTTGGTGTTTCGTCTTGGAATCTGAGTAGGTGGCCAGACCAGATTATCTTCTTCTTGAGGTAATACTCCATGACTCTATTTTTGTTTTTCATCCAGTTGGTGGCTAATGATCTATTTTCGTTTTTCATCCAGTTGGTGGCTGATGATCTATTTTCGTCATAAAATATTTATGGCATAATGTAAATTGCATCCGTGAAAGGAATCCAAATATTTTGTTTATTGTATTAGCGATCGTCCATAGTTGGGAATTATAAAAAAAACCATTCTGTTAACATAAGGTGTAAATACATTTTAATTTTTATTTTACTTAGTCTTGAGAAATTTGTCTTTACATTTGATAGTCAAGAGTTTTTCGTCTTTCAATATCTTAGATTTTATCAATTTTACTTCCTAACAGTAAATAAATTCTTCGATTTTATCTTCATTTACAATACATTATTGCCTTTCACTTGTAATAGGGCAGTAGATTTTAAATTTTCAATAAGTTTTTTGAATGTTGTAGCTCAGGGTGTAAGACCAGTGTATTTGTAGGCAATGACAAAAGGGTTGTTTTCGCATTTATTTTTTATTTATTTATTTATTTATTTATTTATTTATTTATTTATTTTTGTTGTTCTTCTAGGATCTTCGGTTGAAATTTATGATTTATATTCAGTCGTTTATCAGACGGAGCGAAGTGTTGATTACTGGAGTGTTTGCTTTTGCGACAACGGGTGAAATTGGAAATTTTCCATCAGAATTTCGGGAAGGCATTTTAACACCTATACCCAAGCCAGATAAAAAACAAGAACCAAGTTCAAAGGTTTAACCCAGCATTCTAATAATAATAATCAGTACTACGACAGATCTTAGCAATATGTATGATAAAACGATGCTGGAACAAAATCACTGAAGAAATACCAAGACAGCAGGCTGCTTTCCAGCCAGTCGGCAGCACAACTGAACAAGTATTTGCTGTGAAGATGCCGGCAGAAAAAGCCATCACAGCCAGCGATTATAAACTATACCTATTGTTTTTCGACGATGTTTATAGCCTTCGACATCGTAAATAGAAAAACTGCTGCAATTTCTATCAGGTATTCTAGGCGAGGAGTATAAAATTGCTAATTCTGGGACATTTTCTAAAAACTCACTACAAAATTGGTCAAAAATCTTTCAAACAAATAAGCAGCCTTTATTTGATTTACTTATTTGAACAGCTTCTTTATGAACACACACACAGATACACACACAGATATACACACATAGACACACAGATATACACACACACACACACACACATACACACACACACACCAGTTTACCAGACACCTCTAGACAGGTTTGGCCAGTGGAGAGAGCCAGCTACTCTGGAAATTTGTTGAGGGTGTTCCCCAAGACCAAACAAAAGGCAAGTGTACAAGTGTATCAAAATTATCGCACCACGTTTCAAACTTATCTCTTTCAGTGCAGTAACAACTGTTTTCGCGGTCTTATAACAATCATTGCTGATATATCAATCATAGCTAAAAGGTACTTTATACTAATAGTAAATTGAGAATCCTTGCATATCTACCAAATGTGTAGGCCATATCTCGCCTGTATCATTAATTCAGATCCTTCTTTTCTGACTTTTCTATTTACCGCTTTATGTAATTCTTATGCCAATCCTTGCATCTCAGACGACGGAGATATTGTCACCCTGGCGACTCTTTAGTTTGGTGTTTTTTTAGATGCTACAATCCAAAGTCTCAGCTTAGTACCAATGATGTTCTCTATAATAGATTTATCTAGTGTTTCTCTTCGAGTTGGATTAACAATACTGTCCATTTTAAATGGGAGTGAAATTATTGCTTTGTTTAATATGGACACACAGACACACACAGAGGTTTTTTTGACTAATGGAGTCTTTGTTGCCCCACATACGTCATATACATTTTTAGATACGTTTTGTATGTCACCTGTGTCAGTGACAAGTTTACATTTGACACAACACAAGTTTTGCTCCAGTTTATTTTTAAAAAATTAAATATTTCTATGTAAAAAAATGCAAGTGAACGATATCATGGAGTGAAGTAGTATAAAAGTGGTTTAATTACTTGCTTTCACCAAACGGTACAACAGGAATGATTATAGCCAATCAGAGTGTGGAAAACATTCTTTTTTTAATCTCCTTTTCAGATTAGGCCGGGTTCACTATAATAAAGTGTGTTCGTAAGAGTCTTTTCCAATTAAAATAGCTTTTGAAAGAAAATTACTGGAGGAAGCTACATCGCCAAACTATAAGAGAAAATGCAAACTTTATCTGCCTCTTCGCACAAGACCATAAAACTATCCTGTACAAGCCTTTTCTACCTTCTTTTATGTTAATCCTGTGGCAGAGATTGCTTCTCCTTTGGCCTTGGCTACTTCTCATTTAGCTTCTATCCGGCTTACTTCATACACTCTTTCATTTTCCTCACTGCCTGCATGACCATATCTTTTCTTTGCATCTTTTTTCTTCTTGATGCTTTCCTGTACAGCATCATTTCACTACCACGTACTTCTAATCTGCTCACGCCCACTTCTAATCACTTCCAGGACTGTCTTGCTGTTTATCGTATTTTCTCTGCAATATTAGACCAGTTTTCAGACAGGTTTTTGACTCGACACTTCTACAAGCTCGTGTTTAAATTCTCCCCTGTACTCAACAACTCTCATCCTTCACCACTTCACTCTTGGCTCTACCCTTCTCTTGCCTCCTTTCTTGACTGTGATGTTGAGCGTACATGTTACTACTTTGTGCTGACCAGCTATGTCCTCTCCTCCCAGGACTTTACAGTCCCAGCAGTTCTTCCAATATCTTCTTCTGCGGACTATGTCGTTTATCTGCGTACTTCTTCCCCCACTTTTGTAGGTCATTCTCTGGTCCTCTTGCTTCTTGAAACAAGTGTCTGACACTGCCACATCTGCTCTCTTTGCAAAATCGACTATCTTTTGACCCTCTTCACAACACACCCTCGTCCACTTTATTCCCTTACGTCTATTGAAGTCTGCTCCAATTACATTTCTCTCCTCTTGAAATCTTCATAACAGTGACATCTATATCGCTCCCAAACTATTCTTTCTCTTCTTGTGGACACTCACCTTGTGGTGCGTATTCACTGATTACATTTATCACTCTCCACATAATTTTCCCACATCATATCGTCTGCTGTTATCTCCATGGTAGAACAACTTGTATTTTTCTCCAACATGTCTTCCATTGCTCCCTTTGCATCTAGTTTCCTGGAGTCGCAAGATGTCAATGTCTTTTCCTTTCATCAAATCTGCCACACGCCGGTTAGTGGTGTTAGTGGTCGTTGTTAACCAGGGCTTCGACCGATCCGGTATGGTCTGAAGATTAGTTGTCCGCATTGTTTTTCATTTGGTAGGTTTTCTACGACCGGACGCCGTTCCTGACGATAGCCACAGTTATCGGCGGTGTGCCTAGCCTTTGGTCTACGGACCTGCTCACAAGGCAGTGAGTACAGGCAACAGTATCCGGTGACCTCATGAAGGTTCCTACGCCCAGACATGCACTGTCCCCTTTCTGACAGGGCGTGCCAACAGGATGAAGGTTCCGTGACCTTGGGTGGGGTGGCTGAAACGAGTGCTATGTCTTGTCAAAGGGCGACCGGGCAGAGTTGCTTAGTTCCTTAAGGTTAATTGTGCCCGGATATCCGTAAAGTAAAGCCTTTTATAATCTCAATAATATAATCGGAGCTCTAAAAGCCATTCCATCGAGGCTCAAAAGACTTGCATACCACCGAGACTAAAAGGATTTTTAGACCAAGTGATAATCAAACACAATATTGGGACTCGCAGACGCCCGAGTCACTGGGAACTGCCCACATTTTGTAAAAATTCATAATACCGGTAGTTAAAATCCATACCGTGCAAAACAGAGTAATAATAATAATATTAATCATCATCATCATCATCATTTACTCAGCGCAGGGGGTCAACAATGCTTGTTTTGTTGAAATACCCAAACAATCTTTCAAAATCACAGGGTTTAAATTAACATTGGAATAAGCATACAAAAATGACAGAGGAAGCTAGAAACTTTTGGACCAACATCTCGGGAAATGCATTCAATCATCAACAGGACGCAAGCTGGCTAAAGGAGATAGGAAGAGAATACAGGAATAAAAAGCCAGGGAGACGTTGAAATAACTATGGCGATGGTTCACAAAGCATGTAAGGGCATGTCATCATGGAAAGCCCCTGGAACTGATGGCGTTCAAGGCTTGGTGAACAGTACCAGAATGCAAAGGAGAAGAGCTTGGCAAAGTTAAGATCAGTAGAGGAGTATTTAAAGGTGACAGCCTCTCACCACTTCTCTTCGTAACAGCGATGATACTACTGCCATCAATACTAAGGAAGACACGACGTGGATATATTTTTAAGAACAAGACGAAGATCAATCATCTCCTCTACATGGACAATCTAAAACTATTTGGCAAATCAAAGAAAGGTGTTGAAACACTGATGAACACAGTACGGGTGTCAAGTGAAGACATTGGGGTGCAGTTCGGAGCAGACAAGTGTGTCATCTCTGTACTCAAGAGGGGAAAGTTGAACAGTCAGAAATGTGACATCGCTCTGGGGAATCAGAAGAGTATATCATCACTTGATTCAAACAATTGCTACAAATACCTGTGTATGTTAGAGCTTGATAACATCAAGCACAAGGACATGAAAGGCAGAATAGAAACAGAGTGCTTAAGAAGGCTACGTAAGATCTTGAAGTCTAAACTGAATTCTGGCAACCTGATTGAAGCAATCAACACCTGGGCTGTATCATCAGTCAGATATGGAGGAGGAATTATAGACTGGAACCAGTGGGAACTGGAGAACATGGACCGAATAACGAGAAAGTTATTGCATGCCCATGGGGCATTGCACCCAAGGGCGGATGTGGACCGCCTCTTTGTGCGAGGAGAGGATGGTGGGAGAGGCCTGATGAGCATCCTAGAAACAGTCAGGTACGTAGATCAGAGCCTGGTTACATACGTAAATAGCAAGAACACGAATATCATGACGACAATACAGCAGTACACCGGGAGGCAGATTGAAGTTAACAGGAAAATATTCAGGGAGAAACAGAGAGAGAAACGCAAAAAAGGATGGCATGGCAGGGTTATGCATGGACAGCTTGTGAGACAGACGAAAGAAGTTTCGGTTCAGAAAAGTTGAGGGAATTTGAAGTGACAGACAGAGAGCTTACTAGTCGCAGCTTACAGGACCAAGCATTGAATACCAACTATTGAAAAGCAAAAATCGAACATAGCAGAGAGCCAGCTTTGTGTAGAATGTGCAGGACCAGGGTTGAGACTGTTTCGCATATCATCAGCGAATGCAGCAAACTGGCCCAAACTGAATACAAGGCAACGCATGACGAAGTTGCAGGGGCAGTGCATTGGAGCCTGTAAGCTGCACGGACTACGTCACTACGGCGTGGTACGACCACAGAGCAGAGAAGGTTGTTGAAAACGAAAAAGTGAAGGTTCTTTGGGACTTTGATGTCTACGTTGATAAGCAAATAGAAACGAGGAAACCTGACACCATTGTGGTAAGGAAGAAACTAAATGAGTGCATCATTATTGACATTGCCGTCCCCGGAGATGTAAGAACGCTGGCAAAGGAAGATGAAAAGATAGAGAAGTACCAAGAGCTGCCCCGAGAGATCTCTAGGCTATGGAAAGTGAAGACAGCTGTTGTGCCGATCATCATCGGTGCACTGGGGGCAATTACAGAACGACTGACGTCCTTTCTGGCCATTCTAGGGGTCGATTTATCTTTTGAAACTATTCAAGTATCAGCTCTGCTAGGAACAGCACGCATCCTGCGAAAGTTGTTGGAGAGAAAAGAGTAGACAAGAGACGGGAGTGAAAGTCTGGATACCTCGGGTATTTGGAAAAGACCAGGTCCCAGCCTCAAAACTGGCTTTGCCGTGAAATGGAATTCCCACAATAATAATAATCATTTACCCAGCACAGGGGTCTACAATGCTTGCTTTGTTGAAATATCCAAACAATCTTTCAAAATCACAGGGTTTGAATTAACATCGATATGAGTATACAAAAATGACAGCAATTTCCGGTTTGGTTGGACTTTTTTACTAATGACCGATTTGAACTCAAGTTGAAGTATACTAAGAGAACTAATTCTCTTCTGTGCCTTTGATGGAAGGAATTTTTGAAGATGAAAGGTATCCATGCTTAAAGTACTATGAGGCCAAATCAGAAATGTATTCCTTGTTTTAAGAAAAATTCAATTTATGAATAAACTACACATCATGCATCTTATCTCTATCAGGCTGGAAGTTAAACCTCTTGACATTGACATTAAACTGTATCTTGATCTGAATGTCAGTACTAGAGGTCTTCACTCTCTCACTCTGCTTGCGTACATCAAAGACAAAAAATGGATACAATGTCGTGTATCCGCTAGAGTAATGTTGGGCTAGGTGCTAATTCATCCATGTGATGGAACTTGGATCTGAGCGATGCAACATCACCATACACCCTACTGAATTGTTGTTTTGGAATTGAAAGGTTGATGCCATCAGTGGGATACCTAGTAAAGTTAAGTATTACAGACACATTACTAACGATACAGCGCACATTCCGTCTTTTCTGGGGATGATTGAAGTGAAAGCCGGCGTGTAAAGCTAGTTGATTGTGGGGCAGAGATAGAGTCGCACTGCCTCGTACTGTGGGCTACCGGTATGTAAGTCTTTGATTCGATTGTTTTGTAAAGCTGGATGTTTTCTACATCAGCAGGGTGCATAAACCAAGACACTTCGTCAAGAGTAATTTTTCCAGCTGCTGCTTCATTATCTCTAATACTGAGTCATCATAATTTCTAACGAGGGTAAGAGGATGCTTCAAACCATAAACAATTCTATCATGGTCTTGGTATAACATAAAATTGTGTTCGAGGGGGACTTGTTGCAATAACCTGTGCCAATCACAACTTTTTACACAGAAATGGAACAAATATAGCCACTGGATCTCTCAAAATGATAGTGAACAGTTTTACAAATTTAAGTGACGCTACCAATGCCTTGAATGATACTACTACTAACTATGTATGGACTGTTGTTCCAAAAATATTACTGAAACAATTTCCACTTACGTATGCAAATGATTATATATCAAACTAGTGTCGTTACGGAATCTAAAGGAAAAAATAATGGTAAGATTGTTGTAGTAGCAGTAGAATATCAACCTTTTAAAATCAAACACTCTCTGAACTTAACGCTAATTAGTCAAATGTAAAATTACAACCATTCATACCTCTTAGTAAAAATGCTAACCGTCACTATGTATTGTTTAATGATTCACAGCATTACCATATTTTGTTTAAATGTGTACAACGTCAAATACGTGATACTGACTTGAACCTTTCATCCAGGGTGGGTGGTATTATGAATACATATATTGTCTCTACATAGCTTGGCTTTAGTGGATCTAATGCTTTCAGAAATGGACTATTCAGAGATTACAACGATGGTTTTGATAAATTCGTTGTATGAACATTACAAAGCGATTTTTTTCATTTCTGGTAAGGCAAACAATTAGCTAATGGTTGGTAATAAATATAATGGACAAGACCCAACAGGTTCTTTTCAAACAAACGTTTACGCAAACGAGATTGCTGAATGGATACATTTGTCTGTTGATTGGAATGTAATCGGGGGCGCTCATGCGAGCTCTATTTGGTGTAATGGTAAAAAACTAGGAAATTTCACATCGAGAGCTTCTTCTCGTGCAGGTAAAATGGTTATAAGGAACTTGACTCTAGTCAATATGATGCTCCGTTAGATGGGTCTTTTCAGATTTCGTTGGTCTGCAGAGCTTTTGTAATCAGTGATGATTTTGGGAGGGCATTTCAAAAAGCATTTTGTCTAGCCTGTGGGATAAGGCATGGTCCTGTTGTCGTTTTAATATTCTGGGTTGACAGTAAAGCGGTGATGAGAATATGAGTAGTTGTGTATTGGACGTTATTTAAGACGTTATTTAACGTTATTTAGGACGTTATTTAAGAAATTAGCAACACCCCTCCTTCCTCAGACTTTTCCGCGTTGCATAAACCTCAGACTCCGATATCCCCTTAAGTCACTTTAGGAATTTGATTTTCACTTTGTGATAAACCAAGCCTTAATTTGTGTCTGTTTGTGACTTGATATTATTTTACAGGAACGTTTCATTCACCCTAATTTACATAATACAGAACAAGACGTTAGCATTGTCGCCTATTTCATTTATTCCGAGGCGTTTGCCAGCTTAAAACAAAGAATTTGAAATTAGGCCTACTCGTACAGGCTCTATTGGTCACTGGGAAAACGCTCAACAAATTTCCGAAATAGTTGGCTCTCTACACTCGCCAAACCTGTCTGGAGGTATCTGGTAAACTGGTGTGTGTGTGTGTGTGTATATCTGTGTGTCTATGTGTGTATATCTGTGTGTGTATCTGTGTGTGTGTTCAGAAAGAAGCTGTTCAAATAAGTAAATCAAATAAAGGCTGCTTATTTGTTTGAAAGATTTTTGACCAATTTTGTAGTGAGTTTTTAGAAAATGTCCCAGAATCAGCAATTTTATACTACTCGCCTAGAATACCTGATAGAAATTGCAGCAGTTTTTCTATTTACGATGTCGAAGGCTACAAACATCGTCGAAAAACAATAGGTATAGTTTATAATCGCTGGCTGTGATGGCTTTTTCTGCCGGCATCTTCACAGCAAATACTTGTTCAGTTGTGCTGCCGACTGGCTGGAAAGCAGCCTGCTGTCTTGGTATTTCTTCAGTGATTTTGTTCCAGCATCGTTTTATCATACATATTGCTAAGATCTGTCGTAGTACTGATTATTATTATTAGAATGCTGGGTTAAACCTTTGAACTTGGTTCTTGTTTTTTATCTGGCTTGGGTATAGGTGTCAAAATGCCTGCCGGGAGTTTTGTCAGCCGTTATCGCAAAAGCAAACACTAGAGTAGTCAACTACTGGGGAAAAGTGACGTTGAAATTAAAAAGAAAAAATGTTTTTAATGTACTTCTATAACGCGTGTCCATCTCTTTTGTTGTTATTACTGTCACTTTTAATTTTTTATTTTCTTGACGGAACAGAAAGGTGTCTGGTAAGTATTAAGTGCCATATCGAAAACTGTGTATCAGCCAGAGAAGAAAAAAGTGGAAAAACGGAAGACTTATTAAATACATTAATAGATATACAACTCTTGGAAAGCCATCATCGCCAAGGTCTGGAATGGATATGGCACCTAGTGAAGCGATGAAGAAATTGTTTAATTGTCACTCGATATGTTCTTCTTATTTCAGTATCCTGTGACCTTGGATATTTTCGTGACTAACCGTCATAGGCATTACGATTTCTCTAAGATGCTGTCCATGTTGTTCTGTGGGGTATTTTGTGGCGAAGTGATGTGCTAGAAATGACCATGTCATGTTTATTATGAGGTTTCGGAAGATTGGTACCGTTGCAGTTGATAGTTTCCTTCCCATACTTGTCCATATTTTTTAAATAAAGTTCATAACCACTAGCAGTTTTGGTTGAGATCACCCACAATAACACAGTTATGTTTGGATATATTACAAATGTAGTATTAAGCTGATCGTAGAAATCATCACGGTTGTTTGAACTTGGTTCTTGTTTTTTATCTGGCTTGGGTATAAGTGTTAAAATGCCTTCCCGAAATTCTGATGGAAAATTTCCAATTTCACCCGTTGTCGCAAAAGCAAACATTCCAGTAATCGACACTTCGCTCCGTCTGATAAACGACTGTATATAAAGGAAAACAAAAACTCGTTTTCTTTAAAAAACAAAAATTTAAATAACTATTAAGTTAAGATAATGTTTAAGCCGAGATTAACTACTTTTCTACTTCACCTAGCATCGACCTTAAACATATCGCGCTACACGTAGTTTAAGATAACAAAACCGCACAACTTCACAAACGCTTAAAACGATAGCTAGGACAAAATATTATCAAACAACTTTATAGAAATTATCGGTTTTCTACAAACCTTGTAAATTTTCCGCTTACCAATCCGTAGAATATCAGTTTCAAGCAACTGCTAGTTGATATCACTTCACTCCAAAGTGGGTAGTGCCAAGTTAAGTTTGTCTACATGGTTCTCAAAAGGACAGCGTGACGACAATCATATATCATATCACATGATATGATCTATAATAAGACCTTTCCTAGAACTGATTATCATTAGAATGCTGGGTTAAACCTTTGAACTTGGTTTTTGTTTTTTTATCTGGCTTGGGTATAGGTGTCAAAATGCCTGCCGGGAGTTTTGTCAGCCGTTATCGCAAAAGCAAACACTAGAGTAGTCAACTACTGGGGAAAAGTGACGTTGAAATTAAAAAGAAAAAATGTTTTTAATGTACTTCTATAACGCGTGTCCATCTCTTTTGTTGTTATTACTGTCACTTTTAATTTTTTATTTTCTTGACGGAACAGAAAGGTGTCTGGTAAGTATTAAGTGCCATATCGAAAACTGTGTATCAGCCAGAGAAGAAAAAAGTGGAAAAACGGAAGACTTATTAAATACATTAATAGATATACAACTCTTGGAAAGCCATCATCGCCAAGGTCTGGAATGGATATGGCACCTAGTGAAGCGATGAAGAAATTGTTTAATTGTCACTCGATATGTTCTTCTTATTTCAGTATCCTGTGACCTTGGATATTTTCGTGACTAACCGTCATAGGCATTACGATTTCTCTAAGATGCTGTCCATGTTGTTCTGTGGGGTAATTTTGTGGCGAAGTGATGTGCTAGAAATGACCATGTCATGTTTAGTATGAGGTTTCGGAAGATTGGTACCGTTGCAGTTGATAGTTTCCTTCCCATACTTGTCCATATTTTTTAAATAAAGTTCATAACCACTAGCAGTTTTAGTTGAGATCACCCACAATAACACAGTTATGTTTGGATATATTACAAATGTAGTATTAAGCTGATCGTAGAAATCATCACGGTTGTTTGAACTTGGTTCTTGTTTTTTATCTGGCTTGGGTATAAGTGTTAAAATGCCTTCCCGAAATTCTGATGGAAAATTTCCAATTTCACCCGTTGTCGCAAAAGCAAACATTCCAGTAATCGACACTTCGCTCCGTCTGATAAACGACTGTATATAAAGGAAAACAAAAACTCGTTTTCTTTAAAAAACAAAAATTTAAATAACTATTAAGTTAAGATAATGTTTAAGCCGAGATTAACTACTTTTCTACTTCACCTAGCATCGACCTTAAACATATCGCGCTACACGTAGTTTAAGATAACAAAACCGCACAACTTCACAAACGCTTAAAACGATAGCTAGGACAAAATATTATCAAACAACTTTATAGAAATTATCGGTTTTCTACAAACCTTGTAAATTTTCCGCTTACCAATCCGTAGAATATCAGTTTCAAGCAACTGCTAGTTGATATTACTTCACTCCAAAGTGGGTAGTGCCAAGTTAAGTTTGTCTACATGGTTCTCAAAAGGACAGCGTGACGACAATCATATATCATATCACATGATATGATCTATAATAAGACCTTTCCTAGAACTGATTATCATTAGAATGCTGGGTTAAACCTTTGAACTTGGTTTTTGTTTTTTTATCTGGCTTGGGTATAGGTGTCAAAATGCCTGCCGGGAGTTTTGTCAGCCGTTATCGCAAAAGCAAACACTAGAGTAGTCAACTACTGGGGAAAAGTGACGTTGAAATTAAAAAGAAAAAATGTTTTTAATGTACTTCTATAACGCGTGTCCATCTCTTTTGTTGTTATTACTGTCACTTTTAATTTTTTATTTTCTTGACGGAACAGAAAGGTGTCTGGTAAGTATTAAGTGCCATATCGAAAACTGTGTATCAGCCAGAGAAGAAAAAAGTGGAAAAACGGAAGACTTATTAAATACATTAATAGATATACAACTCTGGAAAGCCATCATCGCCAAGGTCTGGAATGGATATGGCACCTAGTGAAGCGATGAAGAAATTGTTTAATTGTCACTCGATATGTTCTTCTTATTTCAGTATCCTGTGACCTTGGATATTTTCGTGACTAACCGTCATAGGCATTACGATTTCTCTAAGATGCTGTCGATGTTGTTCTGTGGGGTATTTTGTGGCGAAGTGATGTGCTAGAAATGACCATGTCATGTTTATTATGAGGTTTCGGAAAATTGGTACCGTTGCAGTTGATAGTTTCCTTCCCATACTTGTCCATATTTTTTAAATAAAGTTCATAACCACTAGCAGTTTTGGTTGAGATCACCCACAATAACACAGTTATGTTTGGATATATTACAAATGTAGTATTAAGCTGATCGTAGAAATCATCACGGTTGTTTGGGTGTTTCACTTCTAAGTTAGAATTGGTGCATATTCAGTGAACACGGTTATGTCTCTACCACTAAAAACAAAATTTACAGTTCATTTTCTTTCACCTATCATTGGAAATATGGGGCTAAGCTCCATTTTTTATCAATATACATATTCAATGGTTGGTTTTGTTTTCAGTATGATAGAGTTATGTGGCTTACTGGTTTGTCGCAGATATTTCTTACACTTATTTGGTCTAAAGGGTCAAGTCGGGTCAGCCGCTCGGCTTAGTCTCCTCCACTTTTTCCGGTCTTTGGTGTCCTCCGTTGTTGCTTGAACTTCCTCCATATCCATCTTGATTACATCTCTCCGCCGCAGTTTTTGCCTTACTCTTCTTCTCTTGCGCTCTACCCTGCTGCAAAATACCTTCTTTTCAGCCATCTCTTCCCCCACTCTCATGACATGGACATCCTACTTCAACCTAGCTTCTTTTGTTGTTTCACGTTTATTAGGAACTTTTGCAAGCCTTCGAATATCCTCGGTGTTCTCACAGAGACACACCTATCATCCACCCTAGCATCCTCATCTAAGTCGACACTAATGCCCGCTCTTCCACTTTTCTCAAAGGCATCACCTCTAGTCCATAAAAGAGTACTGGTCGAATCACACACTTGTAAATCTTTACTTTCAGCATACGTGGCATCGTCCTTTTACACAACTATTCCACTTGTTACTCTCCATTTCATCCATGCTCTCCTGATTTTGTTCCTGCTTACTACACCCTCCTTTTTCCTCTATAATGGAATCCAAGTAGTAAAACTATTATTCATTTGCACATTCTCAAATATTCAAAGCTCCAAAGTTGATCTTCCTTGTCATGGTCTTTTTGAGACCCTTGAAAGCACAACATTCGATGTTAAAAAGTTCACACATGTAAAGACCAGGGGGTAAAATTGTAGGGAAAATTCCCAATGATCTCTGAGCTTGCCAGACAGGGAACCATCAAAAATGTTCAAAATAAAAAGAGTGCTGTTCTGGAAAAAATGGCTATGACAGTAATTGCAGAGGACGTCAGTAAGAAAATGGGACTTTGAAAACAAGGTGAACACTATTCTGGGTTTTACATGTATGTTTTTTTTATCTTCTACGTTGGTTTGCTGTTAAAAATGTTACTCTTTCGCTGAATAATGCTAATATGGCTGTTTAAATGCTATAAACTTTTAAAAGTTTTGGAGAAATATCTCTGTCAAGATCAACCTGTCATGGAGGCCTCTTGCTTCATATTCAAAAATACACATAGCCGAAAGCTTAATGAAAATATATGACAGTTGAATTAAAAAAGCTGTATTCTAGCTACACTTTATCATCGTGAAGTTTACATACAAGTACAAATTCTCTGCTAGGTTCAGTGACTTCAAACCTATAGCAGACGAGATACTGTACATCAAATGCTTTTATTCATCCGAAATATTAAATGGGAAAATTTTTCGTTAAATTTCACAAGAAAATACTATTTTATAGGTATATTAAGTACACACACTATTTTGAATGCGGTCTATAGGAAGGCCGAGGCTCAAAGTCACTAGTTAGTAGAAAGAAAATAAGAATAGTGCAAGGCTAAAGCTTTTACAGTTGGTATTCGATTTTTTTCGGGCAGGAAAGTGTGACTTTCAAGCCCTATGTTTTGAAGTCACCGTGTTTCAATTGTGATTTTCAGATAACAGTTCTGTTCGTTTTGTTTTTATGATGATGTAACACATTATGAAAGATCTAAATTTTTCCTTTAGTTTTGATGCCGTTCACAATTTGTGTTGTGTAAGACTAAATGTAAGATAAAACTGTAGGAGAAAATAAAAAATTGAGAAGATAGAGGATCCATAAAAGAATTAAATATTCTTATAAAAAGTGTGAAGAAGAGAGGAGTATATCGGGAGGAGAGTGCTGAGGATGGATATACCAGGAAGGAGAAGAAGATGGCGATCAAAGCAAAGGTGGATGGATAACATCAAAGCTGATATGGTGGAGAAGGGGCTAAGACGAGAGGACGCCCAAGATCGTGCCATATCGAGGGCGAAAATTCGCTATGGTGACCCCTGAATAAGGGACCAGCCGAAAGAAAAAGGAGAAAAAAGAAGAAGATATTTGTAGTAAAATATAAGATCATTTCGAGTGAATCTAAACTCCAAGAGTTCTCCAAAGGAATTTTTAATGAAGAACTTATTTTAACGGCTTTGTTATTAATTATTATCAATTCATACTTTATCAATTCGCAATCAAGAACCTTTTACTGCTGATGATTCTGTACAAATGTTCCAAGTATTATATTTTTCATATATGGTGCATGAATATATAAAATCATATTTTAGACGAAAAGAGTTTCCTTCGTACAACCATCTGGCTTTACACCATCTGGAAGAAATCTATGGGAATATGGCCACCCAACACCAATCTTCTAAGAGCTACATAAGTAATCATACATCACACCAGTTGCTAGGAAATGTTGATGTTGCTGCTGCACTTGATGAGGCAAGGCAAAGAGAAATTGGCAGACACAATGAAAATGCATCACGATATTCAAATATGCTACGGCATCATATTGACGTTGTCATTTTCTGTCCGCACAAGGTCTCGAGTTTCGAGGACATGATGAGTCGTATGAATCAACTAATCACAATTTCCTTATCGATATGTTAGGGGACTACAGTCACGACCGTTACATGTTTCTTGACCACAAAAAAATAACATATACATCGCATGAACCTCAAAACCAGCTGAGTGAGTTCATTTTTGAAGAAGTTAAGAGTGCAGTTCAGGACCACATAGAGAAATCAAATGTTTCCTCTATTATGATGGATGACACAAGTGATGTAAGCAATGTAGAGCAATCAGCGATAGCAATAAAAATTTAGAAATGATGAAAATGATGAGAACATCTGCTTGGCCTTATTAATTCTTCATCGGACCAGTCAGCTGAAGGTCTAACAAAGATCGTATTGGATACATACTCTTAATTGTTACAAGATTTTTCCCAGTGCATGCCAAAACAACCTCATTGCAGAGTGGTATGACGGTGCTCCAACAATAAGTGGGGAGCTGAATGGTGTTCAAAAGCGTATTCTAGAAAACGTTGCCTCCGCATACTACATTGTCACTTGGCGCATATCATGCTGCAAACAGAATCAAAGCAGTGGCTCGTTTCTTTGGAATAATCGATGAACTGGTCTCCTTCTTCAGGAACAGTCGAAAGCGAACATGTAGTCTCGGCCATAACCTACCAATGCCAGGAGATATCAGGTGGCTTTCTCGCGACACACCCATTGTTGCAAGAGATTCATTCAAGCAGACTATAGGTACTATCTTGTTTTATATCTCTTTCGACTTAACTGAGAAAACAGACACACAAGATGCTGCCAGAGGCCTTCCCAGTAACATTCAGAATGTTGACTCCATTTTTTATCTAAACTGCAGAGAAACATTTCTAACAATGCACACCTATAATCACTATCATGTAGAAGCCAACATTGGATCCAATCCCAGTCAAGTCCATGCTTGATGATTCTGTTCGATTTCTAACTGAATAAAATTTTGTGAAAATCTGGGCAAATAAACTGAAAGCGGATCCTTATTTCCCTGTCACCAGCGCAAGAGGAGGTTAGAGAGGTTCAGAAAGAACAACCACTGAATGCGCAAATGAGTGGGAAAAGTCAATGGCAACACTGGCTATGAAAATTTCAATTGAGTTTTCAAGGCAGTTGGCTTGGCGTTTTGAAAACTTTGACATGTTTAAATGGGTGAACCTTATCAATCCGTGGAATTTATCAAGGGAATGGGATTATTGCTCGTCAAAAGAGAGAAGGAATATAATTGAGGAATGTTAGAGATTCTATCCATTTGCATTTAGCGATGCCACATCATTTGAGCATAATCTAGCTGCTCTGTACAGAAACCAAGAAATAGCCCTTTTGCTTCAAAAGATGACGAAGGAAAGAAAACAATAAAAAAACAAGGCAAGAAGGAACGCGAAAAAAAAATGCTCAATAAAGTATGTTATTGTCAATAGGGTACAGGAAAGCCAAGATTAGCCAGGTATTGACGAAGAAGATCAGGATGAGTTCGAAATTAGACACCGAACATTCACGGAAAATAAAAATATTAAGATTGCCAAGTATTCACGATCATGATACAAAAAACAGGTTTAGCTGATGCATTACCTCATGCAATGCCACTCATTGAGATTGCAGGTGTTACACTGCTAACAAGTATCCATTGCAAGTGCGTTTTCAGTGGGATGAAACGAGTCATCTTGTCTTTAATGTCGCGCATGCCTCAGACTAGAAAACAGCAACTCGTTTTTCTACACATGGAACACAGCTTGTTGAGATCACTGTGCAAACAGCCAAGATTTCACAAGAACATTGTATCAAGGTTTAAAGAATATAACCAAAAACGTCTTTAGAGATTTTCTAGAAAGTAGCTTGTCTTGTATTTCTTTAACAATTCAGGAGGGTATTAGTTTTGTTTCTTTACAAAAGATCTTATAGCTTAATCGCTCTACTTTTTCATCCATAGGGGAAAAGGAGTGGCGGTAGATGCCAAGCCAGGTCTCATAAATGTAATAGCACTAGACGTTTTATACCAGTCACCACTGCCGCTAGCATAAATATTACTTCACATTTCAGCAAGGAATTACTAGGTTACTATTCAAAACCCGTAAAATTAGAAATAATGCAAACAACAGGAACAACAACAAAAAGCAAAATGGTTTGTGATAATACCATCACTTTCTATTTATTCCTTTTCAACTTCCTCTTATTCATTCATTTTTAACAATCTCAATTAATTCAAATATTGTAAAATATATTAAAGCTATCAATTCTTGCCCATTTTGTCGGAAATAGTCTCTTTTCATGTTTAACCTAATACGTGTCTAAGCTACTTATAAGATATGGAGCTCCTAAGAAAAGAAGATATGGGAAGGACGATACAACGACAAACTACTAAAGAGCGAGCGGCAAAATTTACCGTCGGACATACTTATCGGACATATAAGATGGAAGAAAAGAGAGCCTCCGAGATCAGCGAGTGAAAAAAACCCAGAGGTAAATCCTTTATAACAACTGGAAAAATCAAAAGCAAATGAATTGGAGTTGGCAAAAAGTCAAGTGGAAATAAGAAAATCGTAAAGAGGGAGAGGATAAGAGTAGCTATTTGCAAAGCGGATCACCATGAAAGTAGTTATTCACATATTTACATCAGTTATTCAAATCAAATCTATGGCCATTCAAAAAAGAATATAACAAAATACAACTATCATTCTCTGACAAGTAAAAATCTTTAATTTTTAGGTTGTATTGATAAGTAACCTGAATCAATGTAGATAATTCTAGACACTCGAACCAATGCTACACAGTCTCGTTCATAAGAGTTCCATTGACACCTTAGGTTTATTTAAGTCGTGCTTATTTTTGTAAATAAATAAAACGTCAATTAAAAAAATCGATAGATTTCAAACAAATTTTCAAAAAGGCTAAATCAAAAAGAAATTTGGATGTGATGACTTTCCAAAGAAATTTAGAGATCAAAAAGTAACAAGAGAGTATCTTTGTAAAAAAAGTACAAATATCTTGACCTTCAAGGGGGTGTAAATTGGTCCACTAATGTTGATGAATGCGATGAGTGTGGCGAGGGCGTAAGCCAAAATAAATTTAGAAAATAATTTTATTGGCATTAAAACTAAATGCACAAAAGTGATGAAACAAAATTTGGGAACAATTGTAAGGGGGTAAAAATTGATTTTCTATACGTGAAATTGAGTTGGGAATGTGAAGGTGTGCAGTTTGTCATGGTAGGTTAGCTGTTGTTGATGTGAATGGATTTTAGACCACATTGCTTCAAATAAAACACGAGTTTTTCAGTAATTGGTTATTCTATCTTTAAAAGGAAAGAAGACTTTAATAAGTGCAAGATTTTCTTACAGCTCAAATAGCAGGTCAACTAAAATTGTTTCGAAAATCACAAACGGAAAAAACTCAAAAGAGCAAGAAATGTGAGCCGGTACATCAGCAATTTTTCTACTTAGACCTAACTCTAAATTCATTTTCTTGTTCCGAAACGATGTTGCTAGAAAAACCTCACAGGTGCGGTATATATTGTGTGTGTAACAAAATACATTTGTACGGTAATGCATTCTGTTTATGCGTAATATCTCGTGGCAATTTCGAGGGTGGTGGAAAGTACAGGTGTTGGGGTAGAACCGCTCTCGCTCTGGCTAGCTGTCTTTCTTTTTTTCTCTCTCTCTCTCTCTCTCTCTCTCTCTCTCTCTCTCTCTCTCTCTCTCTCTCTCTCTCTCTCTCTCTCTCTCTCTCTCTCTCTCTCTCTCTCTCTCTCTCTCTCTCTCTCTAAACGGCCTTGTTAAATGTGAGCTGGGGGAAAGAGAAAAGGGTTAACTTCCCTTTTGATACAGGTAATCACAAATCCTTATAAACCTAAAGACTATTTTATGTTTGGCAGTGATGCCTGTGAGAGAGCAGGTCTGCCTTCCATTTATGAGCATTGGAAGAGATTTATATTCAACTTTGCACACCTCTTCTTTGTAGTCAAAAAGGATTTGTGCGATCAATTTTGGGGGCCAGCCAGTCACCAAAAATGACGGGCTTTCTTTAATCCCCTCTTTGTTTCCTGTATTGATAGAAACCCATTTGAATTGTGTTTCCTTATTCTGGCATCCGGTGGAAAAGCTTTTGACTAAATTGAATTTGATTTGAATTCCGAAATTAAACTTGTGTACCAAAAATAGTTTACGTAACATAATAATCGTCATCACCATAAACTTTTAAAATTTCAAAAATAACGGCGTAAATGGGATCCAACCTTCATGTGAAGGCCCATTGTCCGGGAGGTGTTTCCTGGCACAGTAGCGGGGACCCGGTCGTCATCGTGTTACTTCTCTAAACACTAACACCAGATCTAATTGGTCAAAAGCCCCAAACAGAAATGTAATGAAATGTTACCTAAAAAGCGACCTTCCACCTGTGGATATAGACATGGAATGAACAAGCTATGGAACGAGCTGATTTATTTGATTTGACAGAACAAAAGCTTGCAGGACAACCTCATGTGATCAAAACTAATGAATGGTCATCTATTATAGAAATTGAAGAGCTAAAAAGGGAAATTGAAAGAAAAGACTTAGATCAGTTTGTGAATGACAGTTTGCCCCACGTAGTAGAACAACATCTTCACTTCTCGGGCTTTTGGCTATCATCAAGTGTTTAGCTCTGGTCTCTCCTTGGCCGGGGCTTCGGCTGTAGAGCCCAACCATGAAGGACAGGGGTCTCGAGATGCTTGAGCGTTGGCTGAAGACCAACCAAAGAGTAAGGGTCTTCCCATGGAGGGTCCTGCTGGGGCGATCCACGTGTCTTGGATTTTATGATGTCTTTCATGCTTTCTGTCCTACCTTTTCTTGATCTGTTGCTTTTTGGGGTCTTTCATAGATGGATATCTGTGAAAGACAAAAATGGGCCCACTGTTTACCAGGGGTTTCATCAATGAAAGACCCAGTAGAACAACAACCAACAGTAGACCCGGTAAACAGGAATGAAATTGAAAGTTCTAAAGATAACCAGGTTGTTTCCAGTTAAACTATCATAAAGTGAATGACAAAACAAGGGATGTTTGAGGACTATATTAATATTTTCGAAACGATTAACAATAAACTTGGAATTGGAAATATAGGGGAATAACCAAATCCAAGGTTTGTTAATCGGAAGCGACTAAAATTTGCCACCAGTAAAGTCAAGAGTGTTGTGGTTTTTAATGATAAACACTTTATTTCAATGCAATGAAGCCATTAAGGCCTCTGTTAACGTTGTTTCGTAAGTGTGTGTTATTAAAAATCGGAAAACAGAAAAACAGTAAAGAAAATTGGGAAACCAATTTAACATCACTTTACCCAGTGAAAAACAAGAGTGATCTTCCAGGGCGATAGTCTCTCTTCGCTACTTTTTGCAATCAGTTTAACCCCGATGGCACTTCTTCTTGTTTAAAAGTCTTTGGAAAGAATGAAAATTAACTCGATACAATAGTTAAATGTTCAAAAAATGTTTGTAACAATATTCGAATAGAATTTGGTATATCCATATGTGGAGTTTAGACTATGAAGAGGGGTGAACTTGTCCATTCAGACGCCTCAAACTTCCAATAGAAGAAAGGATAAGAATGTAGACATTGATGATTAATGCAAATACTTGGGAATACTCGAATGGGACCAAATAAAAAATAATGAAATGAAAAGTGATATATCATCTGAATATATCAGGGTATCAAGACTTATTCTGAAGCCACACCTTAATAGTAGGAATTTGATTTTTGTGATCAATTCCAGAAATGTAGCTATTGTCAGACACACTGCAGGTGTATTGGACTGGAAAGTCTATGAACTTAAGAATATGGACAGGAAACCATGAAAAATGCTGGTTATAAAGAGGGCTTCTGCTAAGAAAGAGGACGTTGATAGATCACATTTGCTTATAAAGGAGAGTGACAGAGGACTGCTAGGTATTGAGAACCTTGTGGAAATAGAAGACGGCTGTCTCTCTAAATATGTTTCAGAGAGTACTGAGTCTCTTCTTGGTAAAGTTAAAAGAGAAAGAGTTCTTAAAACTGAAGTGGAAAAGAAACGAAGAATAGACAAAAGACGAGAAAGACTACCTCAAAAGAGGTTACGCAGAAGATTTAAAAAAATAGTGAGTCCAGGGGCGAAGAAAGCTGGACTTGGCTAGCTAAAGGCGACCTCGAACGATTTACCGAGGGTACTCTCACCGCAGCGAAAGAAGAAGCGATACACACGCGATCCATAAAATACAACATGGAAAAAACTACAAATTCACCAATGAGCAGACTGTCCAATGAAAGAGGAGAAACTGTAGCACATGTTGTATCAAAATGATCAATGACGGCACAAAACAAGTAACAAATGGAGAGCTAGGTACTACACTGGAAATTTAGCAGACTTTAATAATTAAACCACAGTGCAAAATGGTATGAACATAGGCCAGAAGTAGTCCAGGAAAACGATGTCAACCTTCTCTGCCACATACGAATCCAAATTAATGGAATCCTTGAGTATTCTAAGCCTGGCAATCCTCGAGTATTCTGAGCCTGGCAATCCTCGAGTATTCTAAACCTGTCATTTCAAACAACCTGGCGCTTGTTTGAAAAGAGAAACAGAATTTGCTCAATCATAAAAGTGGCTTGACCATTTGATAGCAGAGCGCAGGAGAAAGAACAGGAGGAAATAAACCCGTATCTGGACCTTAAATCTGAGTTTCAAAGGTTATAAAAATGCAGAGGTGAAATTTATTCCTGTTGTAATCGGAACGCCAGGAAACATTTCTGAAAGCCGCCACAAATGATTTAAAGAACTGACAACACACGTTCATTCCAAATAATACAAAAAATGTCTGTTGTAGTAATAATAAGAGGAGCCCTGGCTTAATGGTTAGTGCGGGATCGATTCCCCGAGCGGACGACTTTGGAAATTCACAAAAGAAAAAGCCTTTGTTTGGTGTCAGGAAGGGCATTCGGCCAAGAAATTCCTCACTGCCAAATCCAAGTCCCTGGGAAGGGCACTGTCTGAGCCCCACTTACTGGGAAAAAATGACGTTAAAACAAAAAAAATAGTAATAATAACAACAATCATAGTAGTAATAGTAATAATAATAATAATAATAATAATAATAATAATAAATGTCCTGGGTATTGACATTAAACTGCATCCAGTTCTTGAGTTTCGATGTGGGGGAATGAGGTTACCCTTTGCCACAACTACCTCCAGGTCACCCTTGGGCAAGTGTAACACCTGTTAGCCTACTCCGAGGCCTTGAAGTACCAGGTTGACGTCTGGCGGAATTTACTCTGTCCCTTTTCTCTTTCTTGCCAGGACGAGTTCGTAAGCCTTGGTTGGCAATCGTCCTATGAGAAGGAAAACTCAGAACATTAAACAAACCGCAGTTGTAAATACCAGGTTGACGTCTGGCGGGATGCAGCTGTGTCTCGTGGTCAGGAGTAGATCTTTAGCTCTGGTTGGCAGTACTCTTAGAGATGGTGTCTCCATAAAAATACTAGCAAAGGAAAACCTTACACAAACCAACCTTTTTGAGTGTAAAATCAATAGATATAATCTTCATATTAACGATGTGAATGGGACTGGAACTGAGAAGAGTGAAGGTGCCTTGCCCGGTAGGTGTCCCTTGGGTGAGCAGCGAGGGCCCGGTCGTCATCCTACAACTACTAGAATGGTATGAAATAGAGAACTAAACATAGCTGTGATGGAGTGTTTTTTGAGTAGACCTATTGATGAAGAAGGAAAGCCAGTCAGAGCATGTGGACAAAGAATGCATGCCATATGGAAAAAAAGACAGAATCTTGAGATAACTGAATAGAGAATTTGTGCCAAGGCTCGTATGATATTAAAAAATGGTTGGTTGTTGGATTTTAATTTAGAGAAAATCAAAAGACGTATATTTCATGAACGTGATGGTAGCAATGTTGATATCGATCGCGTGGATGAGAATGACGATGGAGAAGTGATGGCTGAATATATAGAACCAATAAGGAATGAATTTATTGAAGTAATGCCTGGTGAATATGACTTAAACCAGGATGAGTGGATGACACTTGAAGGAATAAATAAAGTCATTGATGAAAATCTAGAGGAAATAATAACTGGGTTTAAACGGGTTGATGAATAAATGCTGAGAGAAGAAGTCGAAAAGGTTAATGTGGTTCTTCATTAGGTAAGGACAGATAATTTAACTGGAACTAACAACCTTATAAAAGCCTGTTCAATTTATATTGGTTATAAGGTTGGACTGAAACCCCTGCAGGAATATAACCAACTAAAACAGAAGGAACCATGGTGGAAGAGACGAATAGATAATTCTGTCAAAGTGATTAGTTGAAGGAGGGAAGAAGGGCCAATTTTGGAATAAGAAGTTCCAGAATCTGGAAAGAAAATATCCTATCCGGAAAAAAGGATTGAACATAGTCATAGAAGAACTGAAACTGTGGCTTCAAGCCAAAAGTAAGAAAGCTAAACGTTACCAATAAATAATTGAGCAATTTAGGATAAAGAGAACATTCCAGACTGATCAAAAAAGAGTTTACCAACAA
>RDPX01000275.1:579959-611107 GCA_003991215.1 Morbakka virulenta
ACTTCATGAATACGCGCAGCAATTATTTCCAAGTTCTTACCAAGCTTAAGAAATATCTAATAGATGGGTCAAAAGTTGTTTTCCAAATAGCGGAAATTTGACCATTTTGCCCTACAAATGACCCTTTGACCATCCAGGTGCCAACGAGAATTTTTATCAAAATCCGGCAATGTTACTTTTCGTCCCTTATATAGTTGTAACTTCCTGTAAAATTTCAAAAAAATATAATGCGTGGTTCTTTAGAATAGTATAAACAGACATACGAACGTACGAACGATCGAGGACAGATTCTAAGGTGCCAAATCCTACTAAAGTCGGGGGATCAAAAGTATAACAGCAAGAGAAAATAAAAGTTCAACCTTGCCCCTGCTTTTAGTCTTGGAGTTACAGTGTATGAAATAAGGACACTCGCTAGCCTTTATAAAACGTACACCGAAGCCCTAACATCGCTGTTGGTACAAATAATTCATGAAGCTATGAACGTATGAAATGTTAAGAGATAATGAAGATGGCAAGCGTTAGCAAATTTGAGAATCGTCAAAAGGTCTCTTATGAAAAAACGAGTGCAATTTTTTACTGCCCCGTTTTTCCTATTGATAAATGAACAGAAATACACAACTTTGATCACCTCAATGATTTCACATAATTCTGATTAAATAAGAACGTTCTCTGATTTTGAATTATTTTGAAAGACAACCACGACACGTGCTGCAAAACAAAATGAAGAAAACGAGATCTGCAAGAAAGTGAATATGTCACAAGAAAAAAACATACATGTGAAATGCATAAGATATAACTTTCAATGGAGGAAATCTGATATCAGGCATAAGGAATCCCTCCATTCTGGGATAAGTTTTTCCACATCACAAACAGGAATTGAAAATGGCGTAGCAATTATATCCGTAGGAGACACATATGTTTCATTTATTGTTGCAATATAGTTATCCATGGACAGGTAGCCAACCTTAAAAATCAAATCAAGCGCCTGGAAATCAATAACGTCTTCTTTTATCTCTTCCAGTCTAGCACAATAATTGGCAAAAACGCCAATATCTCGAAATGTTTTATCACCAGATGCTTTCTTCCTTTCATATTTTGACATATCCACATATGTAGCTGAATATTCCCTTTGTTTTTTAGTACCTTCCATGTAGGAAAACTAAACCACACGGCCAACTAAAACTTTTTCGCTCTGTTCCTGATGAAAAGAGCACAAATCTCCCATTCGAACACCAGTTGCCACATCAAGATCATTACCGACATCAGAATACAGATGACATGGTTGATCAGCACGCACACGTAAAAGTCTGTCATTTGAAATTTGACAGTTTTCCTGCAACAGATAAATCGCTGTTGTTTTTCTGATAAATGCCCCTTTGTATTCAATAAACGGTGTTTTCTTTGTGTAAGTCTTTTTTAGAACTGTCCTCATTTCATGCACAGGCTTGTAAATTGGCAGTCCCGAATCCTTTTCCTTCCAAACTGTCAGAATTGATAGGTCTTCCCGGATTGTCATGACGTCATTTGATGTCAGCGGAAATTCTGGTTCATCCAAATCTGGAGAAGCATTTTCCATTGGCTCGTCATCAACAAACACAGCCTGCTCAATTAATTCGGTGGAGTCACTCTGTACGTCACCATCAGCATATGATTCTAACACCATCCCGCATTGGTCTGCTAAAGCAACAGCCTTGGCTTTTGCTGCGAAAATTGTTTCTGTAATGTTCTCTAATTTTGGAACTTCAAAAGTGGATGCAGATTCCTCGTTCACATGCAGCAGTCGTCGTTTTACTCTGGGAAAAACAATATGTTTTTCCCAGAGTTGTTTTCCCAAATTGTTTTTCCCAGGGCCCTGTGTGGCAAAATCAGCGGAATGAAAACCAGAGGAAGACGGATGACTAAATACACCGACGGCCTAAACATTTATGCCACCAAGAAAGAACTCCTGAACAATGATTTCATCAGGAGAACTGGCAACAGACAGGAATGGAGGGACATGATCGCCGATGTCTGTAGCAGACCTGGCAGCTGAAGAAGAATATCAATGACACATTATTAAAAGTAGTGAAGACTTTCACGTCAGCAAAATACTGAATGCAAAAGAAAGTTTAGAAATCTTATTCTTACCTGAACTTATTGGTTCTGTCACCTCAGCTCCGACTACCTTTGAAATTTCGAACTCGGAATGATCTGCATCTGTATTTGCCATCTTAACGTATCTGTGATCACATACACATTCGTAACAGAGCAAATGATACCAGTTTCTCTTTGCAAACAGTTTTCATTGAGATTTCGCAACAAACGCGGTAAGAGGTAATGTTTGCACAAGCAACAAAAACTTCATACAACAGTCCTCCCCATTGTGCTAATCTTCACTCGGATGTAATGGGAATAATGGAGAGTTATGGGGAATTATAATTATCCAGAATTATTAGGAATTATTCAGAGTTATTGAGAACTATGGGAACTGTTGAGAATTATGGGGAATTGTGCAAGGTTATTGAGAACTATGAGAATTTTTTAGAATTATTGGAATCAATAAGAATTCTGGGAATTATTGAGAATTATTGAGAGTTATTGGGAATTATTAAGAGTTATTGGGCATTTTTGAGAGTTGATTAAGAATTATAAGAATTATCGGAATTATTTGGGAATTATTAGAAACTTGTCTGAGAATTATTTCAGTGATTTACCCCTCGTACTTTGTACGCCAAGAGCTCTAGATTACAAGGAACCACAAGATAAATTCACATAACATAACAATTTTATTACTAAAATATGATAGATCAATCATATTAAGACGGCTTGGTCACTTTTGCAAGCCCATGTTTTAGGATTTAAATCAATTATAAGGTAACCATTGTATTATTAAAATATGATGAATCCATCTTATAAAACAAATATGAGGAATTAATCTGAATACACAATTGTTTGAAACGATTCATCGCTCAGAAAAGCTCTTTCAGAGCTCTTTAGAGCTCCTTCCACCAAGCTCACTTGCATAACGAGTTTTCCCCGCAAATGGGTCTTTGTACACCTTGTGTGTTGTTACACAAGGTGTAAAAATACCTCACCTGTGCGAAACATTTTATGCAACAATGAAGCAATAAGATGAAAAAATCGTAAGGTAACTATTTTTTAATACCTTATATGTATAATAAGAAACTTAGGCAATACTACGTAAACAAATTATAACACAAATTAATTGTGCTTTTTTAGGGGGCATACACATTGCTTTTATAGTGAAAGGATTTCTCATCCAGCCATGCGCTTTCAAGTTCAAAATATCACTAAGTCGTGTTTCCATATCTTTTTTAAGTTCATTGAGATGATTGCCAAATCTTTCAATGTCCTCTGGCGTTACGTGGTCTTTTACCGCTAAAAGTTCTGAGGATTGATAAAATTATCTTTGAAAGAGATTATGACAGAAAATCTCAAGTTTTTTAATGAATAATAACAATGCATCCGTACAGGTGATCAATGTTATGTTGGTTCCTTGAAGCTTTGGAATTACTTCATTAATTTTTTTTTAAATCGATGCCAAGTAAAAGACGTCGTGTTTGATTGCTTTTAATTGAGCCCAGAGACTAATCTCGTCGTCAATCTCCAAACGAGTCAAGCATGTACCCTTCGAGAGCCAATGAACTTCTGTGTGTAACAAAAGCCAGATAAAGTGCTCATTGTTATCCTGGCACAGCTGTCGGAACATTCTATCACTTTTGGGGGTCGATTTAACTTTATTTATGGTCTTAATTATCACACTTAATGATACATGAAGTCCTGTACTCAAATGTTTTTCCACAAGATGTTGCCCATACAATGAATACAGAGGACATTTGACACTTCCTCCTTCAGAAAAGCAACAAAACCACGATATCGGCCCATCATTGATGGGGCTCCATCGGTAGCACATGCAACAATATTGTGCAAGGGTATATCATTTTTCTCTAAGTACAATCTCACAGCAGTAAAAACTGACAATCCTTTTGTATCTGTAATAAGATTTGAAGTAAATAACATTTCTTCTTGTAAAATTTTGTCTTTATCAAAGTACGGTACATATGTCATCAATTTCGCATTATTATGTACAATGGTAGACTCATCCAACTGTATTGAGAAGAAAGTGTTTTGGAGAATAGCTACAAATTTACCTTCAACATTAGCTGCCATTTTATCAATACGTCGGCTGACAGAAGTATCGCCAAGAGGTAATGTTTTCATAACCTCGGTTGGATCCTGATGCATTACTGTTGACATGAAATTTCTAATAGAAGGTATTATTAACCTTTCTCCAATGTTATGGCTTTTACCACACTTTGTAATTAATTTAGATATATGGTAGGCTGCCTTTAAACTATCTTGAAGATTTGAATTTTGTTTTTTAAATAATGCAGTTATTGCAGAACGACTTGTGAATCTTTGATAAAGGTCTTGAAAATATTCAGTAGGCTTACTTTCATCGTTTGGGTGCATTTTAACAAGATGTTCTTGCAATTGACTTGGCTTCATCGATTCGGTTGAAAAGGTCTTATGGCACAGTAAACACATTGGTAGTTCCTTGTTTGTAGTAGATTCCATAAAACCGAACTTCAGATACTCTGAGAAATAGCCACGAACATATTTCTTCTTTTGAGACATGGGCGTAAAATACGTAGCGCAAAATTATGTCACAATCCAGTAATATGAAAATATTAGAAATATTGTCAAGCACAGCACCGAACCAGAAGGAAGATAAAACAGAATCACTTGTATGGCGAGACGACATTAAAATAAACTTTGTTTGAATTTTTGGGGCTATTTGCATCTTTAAGTGTAATGTCATTGCTTCTGTGTTTGGTGTTGTTGTAGTTTCCAACCATTTCAGGTAAAACATCAATGTTGTTCTTCACAGTTCGGTTCCATCTTTCGACAACAGGTGGTTTCTCTTCATTATTAGTGCTGTACAATTCAACGTCATTTTTCTTTAGGAAGCCCTTAACATATTTGATGCAGAATTCTTTACCTTTATCAATCCAAATTTTATCTGGAACTCTTTGTAAGAATATTTTTTCGAAAGCTTTTTCTTCTTCAACAACTGTCTTATTTTTCAAAAGAATCAATTAACTTTACTTGCTGAAAATATCAATCACCGCTAGTAAATGCCTGAATCCAATAAAGTAATTGGATGAATTTTGCATCTCCACAAGATCTGCAACCCAAGTTTTTGTTTTGTGTCAATGAAAGCTCTAGCAAATATTTCCCACTTAGGCATATCTTTATAAGGGATTTCATCCAAACTTTTTACCATTTCACATTATTGGGTAGAACATGAAACTTTTTGATTTTTCCACTTTGTTTATCAAAATCTTGCTGACTATCGACAGGGTTATATGGACCCAGGTGTGAACCCACCTTTGGGTCTTGGAAACCTACCGATTAATGTAAAATATAAAGTTTACCTATATCCGTGACTTTTTGCATTCGATATAGAAGAGTTACCATGAACCATTGATCTACCAGTTTTATCAAAAACATGATATTGATTTTCAGTTTCAGTCTGGCTCTTACATCTGAGACAATACATTTTTCAATATGTAATAAATATGATAAACTGAGCATATGTGCATCAACAGTCAAGATCGCTGGGAGGATGTACCTGAAATTGATGAATTCAAGTACCTTGGTTCAGCGATCCAAAGTGATAGAGGGAGTGACAAAGAAGTGAAGAAACGAATTCAAGTTTGCTGGAACAACTGGAGAAAAGCGACTGGTTTTTTGTGCAACAAACATGTGCCAGTCAAACTGAAGTGCAAGGTGTACAAGACATTGGTTCGACCGGCAATGATGTACGGGATGGAAACGGTTCCTCTCACCAAACGCCAAAAAAGCTGCTTCGATGTGGCAGAGATGCGAATGCTGCGCTGGGCGAAGGGTGTAACCAGAAGAGACAAGATCAGGAATGAAAGCATCAGAAGAGACTTGGGCGTAGTGGAAGCCTCCAAGAAGCTGCAGGAGTACCGACTGAGGTTGTTTGGACATGTGGAAAGAAGAGATTAGCAGTATGTAGGAAGGAAGTGCATGCAAATGGAGCTACCAGGGAAAAGAAGACGTGGGCGACCAAAACACAGATGGACAGACAAAATAAAGGAAGACATGGCAGTGAAAGGGCTCACGAGGTAGGACGCACAGGACCGCGTACGGTGGAGAAGTCACATTCGCCATAACGACCCCCTAACAAGGAAAATGTCAGCAGAAAAAGAAGAATAAGAATAAATATGATAAACTCTTGTTATACGTAGACTTCAGATTCACTCAAAAGAAATAACGATGCTTTTTTTTCATGGAGCAATCGAGATTTAATTATTGGTAAATCTGGATGGGGAAAAATGACACTACTCCTCAATCTGCTTCTTCAGCCCAAATGGTAAGATTACAACTGGTTGTTTGTTTATTGAAAAAGCTTGTTTTATCCAGAATACCATATACGTAGAGCTGCATTTCAAAATGATTTGTCAAAGTAACAGATCAGCAACATCTTTGAGGATAAAGACTTTCTTCATAAAAGCAAAGCTAATTCCCAATCTCAATGACGAAACAAAGTATATGGTACACTATGAGAATCTCAAACTGTATGAGAGCTTGGGATTAAAGATTACAAAAATCCATAAAAATAGCAAGTTTTAGAAAAGTGCATGGCTTAAGCAGTATATTGACTTAACCAAAATTCTCAGAGCAAAGGCAAACAATGATAAGAAAAAAAAGATTTCTTCAAGCTCATGAATAACAATTTCTTTTGGAGAAACTACGGAGAATATAAGAAGTAGGTTAGACATCCGGTTAGTAAACAACAAAGCAAAAGAAAAAAAGCTAATTGCAAAACCAAACTTCAAACACTGTAGCATTTTGATGAAATCTAGTAGCTGTGCATATGAATAAGACAAAACTGGTATCCAAAAAGCCAGTTTACCTGGGAATGTCCATGCAGGATCTCAGTAAAACTTTGATGTACGATTTCCATTACAATTAGATTAAACCAAAGGATGGGTCAAGTGGGTTGCTGCACTCCAAAACTATTATTCACCAATACAAACAGTCTAGCGTATGAGATTGAGACTGAAGATTTTCACAAAGATATCTCTGATGATGTCGCTACTAAATTTGATACAAGCAACTTCTCCAAGGATCACCCTTCATGTATACAAGCTGGCTGTGGCAAGAAAGTGGTGGGTATATTCAAGGATGAAGCAAGTGGAAAGATCACTGAAGAGTTTGTGGGACTCAGAGCAAAGCTTTATTCCTACAACATGCTAAAGGGAAAAGAGGAAAAGTAGTTAAAGGGAGTAAAGAAACCCGATGTGAAGAAAAACATTGTATTTGAGGATTGCAAAGTGTGCCTATTCTTAAGTGAAGAGCAGCTTATTGTGATTATCATCAGAAGTCAAACGTATGAACTGTACATAGAAGATATCAACAAGGTTGCCTTGAGTGCCAATGACGACAGGAGAGTTAACATGGAAGATAATATTCACACGCTGGCATGTGGACACTACAAGACAGAGTGAGGGTATGATAGGACAACCTGTGGTTAGACATCCATAATGAGTTACACAAAAGAAAACTACTTTCTTAAACTACTAACGCATTTTTTGAGTACAATCGGCATTTGTTGATAATCCTAAAAAAAAACAAAGATACCATTTTTTCACTTTCATGAATGGCGAATCTCCTTTCATTCTTTTAAAAATTTATTGCGATTTCATGATTTTTGCGCCAGAATTGACTTGTGGTTGATATTGAGTCAGATAAATGAAGAAGATAAATCCATTTTGCAAGCGATGTTTACGGATCATTCTAGGATTCAGTTGGCTTGAACATGTCATGAATGTAGAGGTACTGCGATGCACAGGATAGCGGGCAATACATGGAATTGTAGCGGAGAGGAGATGGCGTCTGACTGGGCACATAATAACACTACCACAGAAACGTTCAGCTCACGGTGCCTTTGAATGGATCCCAGTGGGAAGGCACAGGTCAACAAAATAAGTTATTTTAGTGATCAGGAATGTAATCCACCTTTTCCAGACCAGTTTTTCATGTTGATTTTAAGTACTCTATTTTGATCTATCACATACCAAAGTTGCAGCTAATAATATGCACTTTTTCAAGCTTTTAAAAAATGCAAATTCTTTAAAATTGTAAATAAAGTTATTTTATTCTAATTTTTTATTATTCTAAAAGAGGAAATACAAAAGGAATTCAGTCATAAAGAAGCGGACTACTAACACTGTATACAACAGATTCAGAAATGCTGTGATTTCGATTTTCGACGATATTCAGAAACCTTGGTACCCTTTCTCCTTAGCACTTATTTCCAGGTGAAATCGCTCTCCATGCTTATCTGGCACTGACACAAGGTTCTCCGGAAAGATGTTCAGATTGGAATCCAGGAAGTGAGCCTTCAGTAACATACGACACCCCATTGACAAGTAACATTTTAAAACAATTTTTATTACATTTCGTAATCCATTGCTTTCTTATTCCTGGCAGACCCAGCAGAAGACATTCCAGGTGGGCAATTCCAGTTCATCCATAATTTTTTTTCAAGCTAGCCTCCTTCAGTATATCTCTGATTTGAGGTCCATCATAAATGTCCTCCTTCAGCTTCGCGTTTTTGACTTTTGGAAACGTCTCAAGGATGTTCTCAAAGCCTCTGGAGTTTCGTGTACCAATCTTCTTAATGAACTGCTTCATCAACCCAAGCTTTTTGTTCAGAGGAGGTAATAAGACATTTTCTGGAACCACAAATGGTGTATTCTTGATACTGCATAGTCCTGCTTGGTATGATCTTCTTGACAGCAGTACTTGACATGACTGCATTCCAATCAACATTCCAACGACTTTTAAATTCCCACATATTTTTCATGAATATCTCTCATAACCAATGACACGAAGCAAAAGATCCATGTTCTCATATTTTTCATGAAGATAAACTGAGTGTGCAATAGGAATGGACGATTTCATATTTCACTATAGAGGAGTACAGCTTTTAGACTCCATTTGGAAGTATCATAAAAGAATCATAAATGGATCATGATTTAGTGATAAACACTTAAAGAGTCCATCAATATCATTGCAAATACAAAACGGACCATTGACAGCTAAACAGGCTTGTAAAACCTTACTTCTTTGCCTAAGGTAAGTTACACTAACATCTTGCTGGAGCAGATTCTTCTCATTCAGTCTTGATGCCACAAGCTCAGCTTTATCCTTTGAGGAGAGAGAGCTGACAAAGTCATTCAGTTTAGCTTGAGAAAACCCATGAGGTTTTATGTTGCTGTCTGCTGGCACGTAATATTCTGCGTCAGCTCTATTGGGACATTCAGGATCATCATTTGCAGCTTTAATATAATCATCTCGTGGAACATGGATTGGCAGACTTTCACTCTTAGGGACAGGCCACATTTCAGAGTTCAAAAGTGAATACACGAGTTTTGCTTGTTCTTCGTCCAATATTATATCCTTTTTTGCAAAATAATACATTTATTTTGCAAAAATGAAATCGTAGGAATGGATTTCATCCTCTTTTTGTACCAGTTACATAACCCATTTAAACAAGTTGTGGAGATAAAGTGCATCTGGCATGACTTTTCCTGATCTCCCAATGGATAGGCAAAATATAGCTTGTAACGTTTCTTGATCTCAGGAGTTACTGTAAGCTTCTGGGCTTTCACGGTAAATTTTCCACAGACAAACCAAAATACATAAGGATGATTTCTACACTTTCTTGACATTTTTAACGCTGTGAAAACAAATGAGGAAATCACTCCCCTTTGTATACTATGGTCACTTTGAGATGATTAAATATTTCATCATGCAAATTCCGATTGGATAAAGTGAGATGATGAAAAGCTTTATGTTGACTTGTAGAGTTTCAATGCTTGTTCCATGCCATAAAAAAATACCTCAGGTTATTCTTCTGTACTGTCTGACGTTGGCACATACACTGAGGCTCCTCCTGGATAACTGATAGTAAAATCATCCGATGTTATCTTGCCAGAGCTTGTTCATCTGACCTCGCGTAGTACGTTGATTTTCATTCTGGATATTTCTTTTTTAACATTGTTTTTGAAGTAGAGTTTTCATGTTCCAGGAAGCAATACAGTCAATGTTCTTTTCCTTCTTGTTCTTTGGCTGGTGATTCCCACGAGTACCTTGATGGTGGTTATTACCATCATCATTATTATTATTGTTGTTTACTAAATTCATACAGGATGGTAAATCAGTAGTAAATATATATAATAAATGCACTGTTATCTATGTACTCCTGTGTGTACAAAATTGTATTGTATTTAAAAAGTGAAATCAGTTGAAACAAGGTTAATCTGAAATTTTAAAACTTAAACGTAATAACCAAACTAAGAAATGACAAAGAACAGAAAAGACAAGAAATAAACCTCTAAAAACTATCTAAAATAATATCTAAAATTGAGAATAAGTTACGAGAACCGGGATGGAGTGATGTTGATATCGAACAGATTAAAACTGGGTGCAAATTAAAAGGATGGGAATCTAAATCAAAATTAAGGAAATTGAAGCTGAAATGGAGCAACCATGAAAGTGAATTTCGAACGACTTTCTGAAATTAGATCATAGATTTAAAACGATGTTTTCAATTTCAGTGACCTGGTCAAAGGTAAATTTAGTAATTTCTCGGATAGATGTAAGTCGTTAAAAGTTCAACACGCAGCTCGTAGAGGGAATAGAGTTACTTTAAATTTGGAAATCACGTCTGAGATGAAATAAGAGAAGCTTTCCGAAATGTTTCTTTTGTCTGAGACGGATTCTTCATCGCATTGGAACGATTTTTGAGTGATGATGGATTTCTGTTTCGTGGGTAGGGTCTCTTCAACAAGCTTCCAGAATATGTCAGAGTTAGTTCTAGATTCTCTCAATTTATTTCATAGAATGTTACGTTTTGCACGATTTAATAAAGTTATTACAAAATTGTTCATTCTAAGGTATACTTTCCAATCGGATGCGGTTTTTAACTTCTGAGGTTTTCTTAGAAGTTGATCGGCTTGTTTGACTTCAGCTATGAAACATGGTGATGCTTTTACTTTGACGTGTTTTGAAATGAAAGGTATTTAAAACATTTAATAAGATAGAAGCCAATTCTTTTATGCAGTGTTAGCAGATAGAGATCACACACAGAGTTCAAATATGTGTTTAACAATTCATTATTGATAATGTCTACGCCATAATTTGCATGGTTGTTGAATCTTTTATTGCGCGGCTCATACTTGACATTTTCTAAACGCAAGCAATTAAATCTTGATCGCAAGCGGGAGATATTAACCTCTGAGTGTGAGATGATACACGCAGGAGGCATATCAACGCTTTCATCGGTAAGCGTTGATGTGCCTTTTGCGATTCTAGTAGCCGTTATTAATAACTTATGGTAACCAAACAAAATAAAGACATCTTTAATTCCGCTTTGATCGTCTTTGTGGAAATAACTGGAATTCAAGTCGCCAAGGACTATCACTTCTTTCTTTTTATTACTGAAGACACTTAGTTTTTGTGATAATATGTCGATGAAGTTTCTTGTGAAATGTTTCGATGATTCAGGGGGGTTATAAGAGATAGCAGCCACGACGTTTTTAGAGGGTTTTGGTGTACCTGTTACAACAATGCTTTCAGTTTCTTCGTTGCATCTGCCTTCTCTAATTATATAATTTTTTCTTTTGCGAATATAAGATCCAACACCTCATCTAAGCCAGTTAAGCCAGTCCTGTTGTATAAAAGTGTACCCCGGAACGTTAAAGTTGTGTGTGTCACTTCAGTAAAGGTTTCTGTGATAGCAAACACATTCTTTTTTTTTTATTGAACTAAAACATCTCCAATGTCGTCAAATTTTCCAGCCACACTACAAATATTTTACAAAGTATTGACATCTTGTTGGAAAGATGGCCCTGGGTTAACCTCGATACTTCCACACAGCAAGAATAACAGTATCCATACAGATTTGGGTGTAGACGTTATTTTTCGATCTTGTACAAATAAACTTGACCATGTGAAAGTTTTCAACCTGATAACAACATTTTAAGCATAGATTTAAAGCCATAACCATAACATCATTCGTTATTAAATATTCCTTCTTGACTGCAGAGTTTAACACTGTGAAAAGTAGGTACAGAGCAACATGAAACACTTCTCCTCTCTTCACCTCCAGAAAAAAAATCGTTTTTCGATTTTCAAATAATTATGTAGCTTGATAAAACGTAAAAACTAGTCAGACTTTAGGTAAATGTACTACTAATACTATTAAATCTAACATTGAACGTTTAAATACCAGTAAACATTAAGGCAAATTCCTGCAGTACAAGTAGAGGGATTGGAGCAGAGTCAAAAACGTCCGTTCGTACGGTTAAGTGAATTTCAACTTCCCTCAATCCATCAAAATTTTGACCTGAAGCTTGTGAAATATCCCACTGGACAAAGTAATTTTCCTCTTTGAGACAGAAATCTCATTCATGTTGTTAATTATTTGATTGTAAACCATGGCTGTTCTTGGGACAATAAAGCAGTGGTTTCCAATAGCCTTCAGGCGGGTTGTTTACAGTTTCTCCGCTAGCCTTTGCCTAAAAAGGAATGTTCTCCAAGGGAGTAACGCATCCTTTTTCTAGAGTGACTATGAGCCAACACAATAGAGCTCCATCTGCCCCCATTATATTGGGAGGAGATATTTAACCCGTATTTGGAACACGTGCAGGTGCCGCTGCCCATTCTCACAGTGGATCCGGGAGTAGTGCCATTTGAGGTGTAATTACATTCACCAAAAAACTAATGAAGTCCTGAACCAAAGCCTTCTCACCGGATGCAGTGTAATTAATACCAGACCCAGTACAGAGACTTTAGTATTCAGTCAAAAATATTAATAATGAAGAATTTTCTGTCGAATTAATAATTTTCTGTGTTTTGTACCCGCAAATTGACAGGGTAGTTTTGGAGGCGCCATTTGCCTTGGCATTGGCCTATATTTTTGTAGGCTATTACTAAATTTATTTACATAAAAAGCTTTGCAACAAGGCCAATGGATGTCGTGCATTGAAGATCAAGAAGGTCACCACAACATTATTTATGAACGCCCATGGCTGAAAAAATGAAACATAACTCCTGTTCACATTAATTTACTGTTACTACTGCATTGATTTAACTCTAAAAGACAGTTTGAAATCGTATTAAAAAGCATCTACTCACTTTGGTCATCCACTGTTAACTAAGTTGTAGAACTTTTGAAAGAGGTTGTTTCAAAACAACATACACTGTTTTGCTGTCGATGACCAAACCGTAACGAATTATCTTTTTTATTATGATTTAAACTTGTGGTTGTATTGTTTTGATTCGTTTATCTGCTACAATAAGTTTTATTGACGTTCCATTCATGTTTTATTTAGTTGCTTCTTGTTTTGGTTATTATTGTACTTGCTTATTTTTCTGTTGTCGCAACAGACCATGAAAAAATTATAACCTTCTCTCTTAAAAGTCTCCACATACCATCTTTTTTATAATAAAGCTTCTATTATTGCCTTACAGTTAGGTATATCCTTGTTATATATTTGTCAGTAAACAATATTGTTGGTAAGGTTATTTACTTATTGCAAACAGGCCACTCCTTATAAAGTGCTAGTTACTGAATGATATGACATTATATTTTGATACTTTGAAAAAACATAAAGACGAGTTTAGAAATACCGGTATTAATAATAATAATAATAATATTAATTGATAAAAGAATTGATAAAAGTGACAACATTTCTACTTACAGAATGTGTGGGAAGAGAAAAGAGACAGTGCAACACATAGTCAGTGGTTGTGAAAAACAATTTGATCACAATACTCTCGGACTTCAGTATCCAAACTGACAGAACTATTCAGGCAAACCGACCAGATATTGTCATTAAGAACCATCAAGATAAGACCTGCTCCCTTATAGATATGAGCATTCCTGCTGATAGTAACACATCATTAAAGGTATTTGAAAAACTTAGTAAATGCAAGGATCTTGAAATAGAAATAACAAAACTGTGGCATCTAAAAACCACTACAATTCCTGTTGTTGTTGGAGCTCTTAGAATGGTATAAAGAAATGCACAGTATTATATTGATCAAATCCCTGGGAATATATATCTCTCTGAAATACAGAAGATTGCACTTATGGGTACATCCTACATCTTGCATAAAATTCTTTCTATGTAGAGTGTAGCCTCGTTGTTCTTTCTGTTGTTTGAGATCCCAGGGTGGGACTTGGCACTGATCGTATTTAAACAAAGCAAATTCAAAACATATAATAATAATAATAATAATAATAATAATAAGAAGAAGAAGAAGAAGAAGAAGAAGAATAAGAATAAGAATAAGAATAAGAAGAAGAACAGTAACAGTAATAATAAATTGATAAAAAGGACATTTCTACATGTAAATTTTGTGTGAAGAAAGAAGAGACAGTGCAACACATAGTTAGTGGATGTGAAAAGCTTGCACAAAAAGAGTACAAGAGAAGACACGATAATGTTGCCAAGAAAGTCCATTGGGATCTTTGCAACAAAAATGGACTGGAGCATCAAGAAAAATGGTACAAACAGACTCCCGAAGGGGTTGTCGAAAATGATGATGTCAAACTTCTTTGGGATATCAATATACAGTGTGATAATGTAATAGGGGCTAGGAGGCCAGACATTGTCTTAATTGATAAGCAAAGAGCAGTTTTATGGCTGTGGATATTGCAGGGCCTGCAGATAGTAGGGTAGAGGAAAAAGAAAAAGAAAAAGTTGAAAAATATCAGGACTTGAAGAGAGAAGTAGCAAGACTTTGGAAAATGAAGAAAGTTCAAGTAGTGCCAGTAGTAATAGGAGCCCTTGGAAGTGTAACAAAAGGATTTGGGAAGTGGTTTGTGAAGATTGGTATTCCATGTAACATTGCAGATATCCAAAGAACTGGCTTGCTAGGAAGAGCCAAAATCCTAAGAAGAGTATTGGAGATGTAATAAAGGAGAAGGCCCCTTGCTAGCCCTTGGTCATTTGTTATGACTTGCCTAGTAAGAGTATCACGGTAATAAGATCAGCTAGAACAGAAGCATAATAATAATAATAATAATAATAATAATAACATGGCTTTTTGTGCTTTTTTATTGTTGTTTTTGTTACCAAACAGGGAAATAACAAATATCCAGTCTAAATTCAATGCTGCAATACCAGACCTGGTGTTAGTACTAAGATTTCTTTCATGTATTGTCAGTTATTAGGCTAGGAGTGGGGAGTGCTGTAGCCACGAGTTGTTGTCATACAACAACAAACGCTTGAGCAATGTGCCTTTCCTCACTGATTGTGTGGTGCCACTTGCAAGATTGAAGTGATGTTGCCATTTTTATTTGGTTATTTTATTTCACTCTTTTGGCTACAGTACATGTGCCTGCGTTCAACTTTCCTGGCTTGTTGCTGGGCGCTGAATGTAGGTTTTTCACCCATCCATCACTGGATGGTGTGTAACCACTCGATAGAGCAAATCCTTAGTATAACCAAAAGCTGGAAGGAGTCATAGAAAACAATAATTTCAAGATACTTTGGGACTTCACGATCCAATGTGACCAACACGTAGTTGAAAGAAAACCGCACATTGTGGGCTTTATCTATTCTTGCCTTGATGTAATTTGTCCAAATACATCGATCTTTTGCAGCGGTAGTGAGTGATTCAGTTTCTCATTTTAATGTTCTGCTTCTGAGCCACGCCCATGACATGTCATCAGCAACACCCGTCGTTTGCCTTATGAACTGTCCTTTTATTGGTTTTTCTTTCCACCTATTTTTTCTTTCTGTAGCTCTGTGCTTGTAGGAACATCACCAGACTCCTCAGATTCTCAATACCAATCTTTTGTCGCTCTTATTAGTCTTTCATTACTTTTCTCAACATAACTCTCTCAAACCGAGCACTTTTTACAAGGCATGACACATCACCAGCAACTTTAAACATTTGTAAACAATCCAATATCCAAGGGTGAGGCATCATGTCAAATGCTTTGTGGTAATCAATCCAACCCATAGCAATGTTCTTCCACTTTGTCTTTACTTCCAAAAAGATCTTTTATCTATTAACAGCAAATCATTTGTACCCTTAGATCCTTTTCGGCACCCCTTTTGCTCCTCCTGTAGCACTTCTCTTTCTTTGAGAGATGTATATACCTCTTCTGCAATTATGCCTGTCAATATTTCCCACATCAAAGGGAGACATGTTATCAGGCCGAAGTTGCTATCAATATTTCCTTTGGTGACATCCTTCTGTATGAGAACTGTTCTTCCTTTTGTCATCCAGTCTGGTACCTCACCTACTGCAAGGCATTCATTCAATTTTGTAGATATTTCAGCGATGAAGTGCCAAAGCGATTAATTGATGAAGTGATGAAGCGATGTGGCGTATGGCGTAAACATTAGGCTTACGAATACCGTCTGGCAAGCGGTGCCTTACCATAGCCCTAGTCTGTGGCCATTCTTAGGAAGGGTTTCGGTCGGAGGGCTAGAGTGCTTGTGAGTTTCATATCGGCAGTTATCTGCTGAAACAGCACAGCTTCCCTTGACTCTCCTTCTGAAACACTTTTCCTTGGACCTTTGCCACACTAGTCGTTAGAAGCTACTGGGCAGCAACAGTAGTGGATGGTGGCTGCTAGCGGAAGATCTTTTCACTGAATTTACAACGGTAGGACTCCACCAGGCCTGCGATGGAGAAGGCAACGGGAAACCATTCCATTATTTCATCCCTAGAACAACCATAGTTAAGTATCATTCTATCAACACGAACAGCGTGAATAGTCTTCAGATGTCAGGTTTGAGCACCTCGCTCGGCATGGACTCCCATGCACAACAGGTGGGACCAGGTCGTCATCAAGCGACTGCTTGTAACAAGCATAGTTTACGCCTGGGAACATGGAATATGACAACACTCTTTCAGCCAGGGAAACTGGCAAATTTGAAACAAGAAATGGATCGATTAAATGTAAACATTATGGGTATTAGCGAATCTAGGTGGAAAGGTAGTGGTTCTTTTAAGAGCGATGAGAAAACAGTACTCTTTTCTGGGGGCGGCAGCCACCAACATGGTGTCGCAGTGATTCTCGACGAAGCGACGGGTGAAAGTCTTCTTTGATAAAGTGCTCTCTCTGATAGAGTCATTTTTGTTAGACTTGAGGCTAAACCTTTTAATCTATGCATCATCCAAGCATATGCACCCACATCTACTTGTGATGGTACTGAGCTACAATTTTTCTATAACTCCCTTGATGAAGCTGTACAACACTGCAAATCACAGGAGGTTGTTATTGTCATTGGTGATATTAATGCAAAGGTTGGAGCTGAAAATATTGATAACATTGTCGAAATGTATGGCCTTGGTCAAAGAAATGAACGGGGAGAAGTATGGGCTGATTGGTGTAAAAGGAACAATCAAGTTATTTGCAACACTTGGTTCAAACAACCTTCAAGACGTCTTTACACCTGGAGAAGTCCAGGTAGCGATACCCTGAACCGTAAATGATCGCCTCCGCAATGCAATTCTGAGCTGTAAAACATATCCAGGTGCTGACTGTGACAGTGATCACAACCCAGTAGTTTGCAAGGGTGTGTAATGTCTCCCGATCTTTTCAACTTTTACAGTGAGAAAATATTTTCAGAAGTAAAACATTTAGGTGGTATGTCAATTGGAGGGGTTCTCATAAATAATATAAGATATGCTGATGACGCTGTGCTCATCGCAGACTAAAACGATAGTCTACAAAGACTAGTAGATAAAATCGTACAATGCAGCGAAGAAATGTGTCTAAATATTAACTGTAAGAAAACTTTCTCAATGTCTGTCAGTAAAGGTAGCATTGTTCTGTCAAAATTGGAAATTTTGATATCAAGCAAGTGACTGAATTTAAATATTTCGGGTCTATAATTAGCTCTGATGGTAGATGCGATAAAGAAATAAAGGCCCCTTATTGGATTAGCAAAAAGCACTTTTGCTAGAATGAAAAATATTATTACCAATCCAGCACTGTCCATCCAGATCAAACTACGTGTTCTTAACTGTTACATTTTACCGATACTTTTATATGCCTGTGAGACTTGTACAATAAGTAAACAAATGATGAAACGTCTAGAGGCAACCGAAATGTGGTTATACCGATGCTTCCTCCGAATATCATGGGTAGACCATATCACAAACGAGGAAGTTTTGACCAGACTTGATATTAAACGTAGCATTATAGAAACTATTAGTAAAAGACAGTTTAGTTTTTTGGGACATGTTATTAGAAAAGGAGAACTCGAAAACCTCATACTAACAGGGAAAATAGAAGGGTCGAGAAGTAGGGGAAGAAAGAGGTTAATGTTTGTGGACGAATTGAAAAAAGATTTAAACTTTTCGATGATAGATCTATTTCGCGTTGTAAAGGATAGGAGATTAAATAAAACCATGGTCGCCAACGCCTTAGTAAGGTACGGTACATAGAAGAAGAAGATGAAGCGATGAAGCGATGAAGTGATGAAAACCTTTTGTACCAGAAGCAAGGTCGCCATCTGGCCCAGGGGCCCAGGTGTTTTCCAGTTTGCCAATCATCTGAGGACGACTTTCAAATTTTCACCATCGATACTCAAATCTCCTTGCTGCTTTTTATTGCGAAGCTCTTCGCTTAAATCCTTTAACCATTTTGCGTCTCTTTGATGTTCTTTTGGGTTAGGGGGCCATCCATTTATTACGTTCGCATGAAATTGGCCATTTTTCAACCCCCTCTCCCCTTGTTTGCATCTTTTCGCAGGCAAGTACCCCCTGTGAGAAGACGACCCCCACTATACCCTCCACCGTACGCGCCGAATATACCATATACAAGCTATATTTAAATACAGATATTAACCTCCCCTACCTTTATTGGTATACACTGCCACCTAAGCAACAAGACAGTTATAAAGGGAATAAAGGAGTATAAAGGAAATGGCCAAAACAATGGGAAGGGAAAGAGTTTAATCACAATGAGAGCAGTAACAAAATATTACATTGGTCCCAATGGTCTTGTTTGCTATTGTGATATATTGAGTATAAGTGAAGTTGATGAAATAAATTCACACTGGGCTATTGTTTTGAAAGGAACTTGTGCATCTTTCTGTTATTAGTCAGTCTCTTTTATTGAAATGAACTAAAACAAAACGCAATTGTTTTTTGTATGGATTGCCCTGGTAACCATTTTAATATTTTTCTGGCAAAAGTTAATGTGTATAAGAACTGGGAGAAACTGTGAGGAACAGAGGCATGCGGAGAACTGGCTGTCTGCGATTTATCCAATTAGACGAAAAGATTTGAAAGAAAGAAAGAGATCACTTCAATCGAACTTATGATGCAACGTTCGAAATGTACGAAACGTATATTATTATTAAATTTTTTCTGATTATTTTTAATTGTGTAGTCTTCAAGGACAAGTGAAGTATAAAACCAAAAGGCTATTTTAGTTCAAAAAGGAATAACATATAGTTGCTATTGTCCACAAGTCATTTGGAAAAGTTTGGACCACCAGATACTTTTCACCTCCACAAAAATTTTCCCTCGGTCAATCATTTTCTATAGTTCCCTTGGAACATTTTCAGCTCTACTTTACTGAAAACAAAGGATGGATTTCATTTCAAACAACCATCAATTGAAAACAGTAATTTCAGATGGTCCTGGAAGTATAAATGGTCCGGACTTGGAAACTGAAAGTAACGAAGGGAGTAAAACTAAATTAACACAGAGTTCTGGACCTGAGTGTTTCAATGCAAAGGCAGCTGTTTCCTACATTTACTCGAATAATATTCCACATATTTTCCAAGTTCTTACAGAGAAACTCATACTTGAAAGACCAGAGAGACCTTTAGCGTATATGAAAGAAGTTCTTATTAGCAAATGTAATGAAGGTATGGAAAAGAAACAATGAAAGACGTTTTAAAACATCAGCACTTTTCAAGTATCCAGTTCATAAATTTTAGGAAAGGCAATGAGAGTGCACTGACTGGATTGTAGAGCTCAGGTGGAATCGAAGGGCAAGATTCATTTTTTCAGTCAAAAATAACGTACCTTGAGCTTTCAATTTTCCCTGACACTTGACTTGAATACCGTTTTTCCAGTTCGAGGGACGTAATGGGAACAATAGTGAAAAAACTACGTTTAAACTACCCAATAGTGAAGTGGAAAGCCAGGACGACGATGTGCTCAGTGCATTGGCATTATATTGGACTGTATTGCAACGAAACTTAAAGGGGATTATTTGCATGGAAAATAAGGTTAGTTAAAAACAACCCTACCTTTTCCATCCTGCAGCAGGCAATCTCGATCTTGACCACAATTTTGATGACGTTGTTCTTTGAACATTAAGTATATTTTAAACGTGCCTACCGAGGGAATCCGAAAACTTTGGGAACATATCTTACTGTAACAATTAAAACTATCTAGGGAGTTTAAGAAATGATAGTTACGGCAATGTTTTAATAAATATTTGGTAAATATAATATATCTTGGATTGGTTGACACCTGGATATTGCCACCAACCAGTGTAGTTTTGCACGGAAAAAATGATATCCTTAGATTTCTTGGCCAAATCTGTTAGTAAACTAATGAAGAAATATGAACAGGATAATGAAGAAAGATGCTGTACTTGGAATTTCAATTAGAAATTAATCATAAAATTAAAAGTTAATTTGGGTGTGTTAGCTATCTCTAAATTCCGTTTTTTCAGTCTGCTAAATTTGAAGGGCATATTTGATTTAAAACTTCGTTACTTTTTACAACTTCTAATTTTTAACGTTTAGCTTTTAGTATTATATATATGTGTGTGTATATATATATATGTGTGTGTGTGTGTATATGCATGTATACAGAAATTTTGTTAATATTTCTGACATGATATACCTGTATAAATATTTGTTTTCAAAAAATTGAAGGGTCCCCTTGGTCCATACTATCGTTGCGAAATCTTTCCTTTGAGGAGTGAAATACTCAGTCTAGCAGCTTATATTCCTATTAGTATAAAATCAAAAGGTATTAAATAACTGTTGTTGGAGGAGGTTCGGGTAAAATAAGGAAAGAGGGTTTAACTAATAAGCGAAAGAATATTTATGTTATTCTCAGGAGTGGCGAATGCTCATTTCAGAATGGGTCAGTGAAACAATTTCCGTGTCGTTAATTTTGTCATTTTGTTTTCGACTTATGCTTATACAGAAATATCGAAAGCTTAATGGTACATCATTCCGTTCCTTGACTAAATATCATATTTATGTATCATAAGCCAGTATTATAATTAAGCTGTTTTCAATGTCAAATATTTCCCATAAAGGGTAAAAATCAAGGATTTTTCTATTACGATCCATTTCAAAATCATGCTGTATGAAGCTGTGCATTATTTTCTGATAACTTTGTTTTGATCAGCAACTACATTTCTTCTCATCTTACTAAAAATTTCCAATGTTTATTGACTTTAATTCTCTATTGGATTCATACACATCCCAAGGTTTCACTAGTATAACAGTCAAATTTCATTGAAGTATACAGTCGACGCTCGTTATCTATTTTTATTTTATATTCTATTTTTCCCGGTCCCTTGAACTTTTCAAGCAATTCTAGGCTAAAAACGCTCGTTGTCTCGAATTTTTGTTTGAAAATCGAATGAAAAACGCTCCATTTCTTATGTTCGAAATGTAGAATTCTTTTAGGACAAGGTTTTTGTATTTTTCGTTCTTTCAAAATGGCAGCCAAGAGAAAGCTAGCTGTGAAACACTTATCTTAAAAATGTCAGGCTTTAAAAGACTTGAAAAAAGGCGCTACAAATAAAGATGTTGTAGAAGAGTATGGGGTGCCAAAGGACACTGTTTTCTATCTGGGTTAAAAACAAGGAAAAGCTTCTCTCTGCACTGGAAAAATCTTCGAACAAGCGAAAAAAAAAAGACAAAGGAATTACGCTGATGTAGATAATGTTGTCTTTAAGTGGTTCTTGTCTCAAAGAAGTAAGAGTATACCCGTTGATGGGACGTACATTAAAGAAAAAGCGATGAACTACGCAACGGAGTTGGGCGTGACAGACGTCAAATCTTCAGATGGATGGCTTGGACGCTGGAAAAAAGGCGAAAATTTAAAATTTAGTATTTATGTATACATTTTGTATTCAAATTCATTTTGTTCACTAGTGTTGTTTGAGGATATCAATGCACTTCTTGATTCCAGTGAACATCAACTTACATGGCACTTGCATGACTTCACCGTCACCCAAATTCACTGGCTTGTCGGTAACAACTACTTTACACGAGCTCAGTTCATTAGCTCTGAGAAAATAAATTATCGTTTTTTTCAAATTTACCAGATTTTCCAAGCGGAAATGCCCAAATACCTTAAGGGAAGAAATTTTGGCCGATCGTTTAATTCGCCAAATCCAACACTCAAACAAAGAACCAATTTTGTACATATTGATTAGATTGAAAATAAATGTAAGCCTTAGAAATGAATAATTCTTACTTCGTAGACAGATAAGAAAAGTCAAATTTGACGGGAATTAATTTTGGCGGATTGAAAATATTTAAATTTGGCGGGAATTAATTTTGGCATTCATTTTTTATCATTTTAGACACAATGTAACCTTCAAGACATTTGTTAGGGAAAGTAATTCTGTTAAACCTGAAATGGTAGCCTCCTGGTTCGAAACCACTTTGCCGACAATTCTACCCAATTACAAACTTAAAGCCATATTCAACGCTGACGAGTTTGGCCTTTTTTATCAATGCCTGCCAAACAAAACTCTTCATTTAAAATCCTAAAAGAGTTCTGGTGATAAGAATAGTAAAATAAGAATAACTGGTCTAGCAGCAGCTAATGCCGTGGCGGACCAACTTCCAATGTTTGTAATTGGAAAGTTAAGACATCAAGGTGCTTTTAAAATGTCACATCTTTGCTGTGCAGATACAGAGCGCAGAAGAAAAGCTGGATAAATAGTGCTCTTTTTGAAGAATGGGTTTGTGAGCTAGATGCGATGTTTCAAAAGCAAAATCGAAAAATTGCCTTAATCATCGACAACTGTTCTGCACACCCAGCAATTGCTGATTTATCAAACGTCAAATTGATTTTCCTGCCTCCTAACACGACGTCTGTGGTTAATACCTATACTGGATTATCTGTGGCCTGAAATGTGCGCATACACTGATCAGTGATCAAGATCAGGAGTTTGTTAATCGATTGCTTCTCTCATGGAACATTTCCAAACAGATCAAAGGATCACCTCTGCGTATTATTCCCAGTGTAGTGGTCTGTGAGAGAGAGACGGGAAAGTTAAAAGAGGCTCATTGTAAGCTTATCAATGACTAGGCAGACGAAAGGGAGCATTACATATCTGCGATGCTTTCCGCGAATCATATATCTGTCCATATTTGCACTAAATGCACATCCTTTAAAATGATGTATGGCTGTCAATGTAAGCTGCCACATGACATAACATTCGCTGAGGAACCTGTAAATATTCGGCTGATTAGTATTGAAAGATTTTAATATATTTTGAAAAGCCATAAATTCTACAGTATCTGCAAACCTCACTGCTGCCCAGAAGCACCAGAAGGAATATTATGATTCTGCCATGACAGTTAGAAAGGCATTCCTGCTGCATCGATAGTTTACATCAACAACGGTAGACGTATCCATCGCATTGGAACCAAGATGGAGCCTCGCTGGAGTGGACCATACTCTGTGCTTGAAATGCTTAGTAAAGTGCCCGTCAAACTTAGGGACGTGAAAAATTATAAAATGTTCAAAAAACATTTACATGCTAGCTGCCTTAAACTCTACTAAGATAACATTATTCTTAAAGCTGGACTTAACGCCCCATATGACAAGGTCAGAAAAAAGGTTGCTCAGAAAGAAACTTGTTGCAAGAGGAAATAAGAGATGCATCTGATACCCGAACCTCTGAAATCTTAAAACAGTCAAATAAAGGAAGGATGTTTTCTACAGCTTCTACCAAAATTTAGGAAAATATTGCCACTACCTTAGGGCCGAGGGTGGAGAAGTGTATACGTCACCAAAGGAGACAATGACTGCTAAATTCATGCTATCAGTTCCGTATTAACAGGAACAAAAGGCAATCATAGTCCCATCAGATATGTTGAGTTTACTACATAAAAACGACATGTCTGATAAGCTACAGTATTACTTAAGTGAAAATGTTGCTGATTACATAAAACGGCCTGAAGTTAGGATGAGACATTGTGATATAAAATAGATCTGGACAGTCTGATGAGTGGTTAACTTATCCAGCAAGCTTTGAGCTGGAACGCAACTTGTAATAGGACGTTATTTGCAAAGTATTTCGGAACACTTCTTAATGTGATTTTGAATGTGGTTTGAATTTTCACTTGTTGCTACTCACCAGTATAAAACAATTTAGCTGTGTTCCACGCTCTTCCAGGCAAGAAAAGCAACAGCAATGGGCTTAATGAGAGCCCATTGGTGTTGCTTTTGTTGTTCTTGTTCCTCTTGTTACAAATTCGCCAATTGCTTCCACTACGGCGTGGATTTTCTATCTTTTGTATTTAAGACTGGGACATACCATGCAGCACTAGAACAGCTTTGCTAAATGTACGTGCTCATTGACTAATCGGGAGGTAACAGAATTGGTTTAGTTGCCCCAATTTATCCTCTTCTCCAAGACAGTTAAATGTATCATATTATTAAATTAATATTACTTGACAGGTTGCATAACAACACTGACTTTCTAGCATTGCAACATGACAACAGTCTGGTCATTCACCTCAAAAATTATAAATGGGTTCCACCACGACTCGCCTACATGCATGATTTTTTAGTTATTTTTCTTGCTTAATTAACTATACGAAAAATTTCAAAACAATTTTACATTTGGTTTCAAATGAATACAAGTGCTAATAATGCTAATTATCATAACCATAAACATATGTTATTATGCGTCACTTTACCGTACATTGCACCATGGTCCAGTAGTGTTTCATTATTGCTAGCCTATTCAGTGTTTACTCTTATTAGTCTGCAATGCAAACTTCTATCAAATGGTATGGTACTTCCATACAAGACTCTTAGGTGTTTAATTGACTGCCCTCTTTTAAATTAAAAAAATTTTTAGTTTTTCTGCCATCCTTCTCTCATTAGGGTTCCAGTTTTTTATACCTCGTCAATCATGGTTCTTGTATTAACAAATTTCAAGTTCCAGACAATTTTACTCTAAAAAGATTGACGCAAGGGTTAATAAACATCTGACAGAAATAGAGAAGGCAACATGTGTGAACCATCTATTTTCTCACTTCACCGTCATACTAAATCTATGCTTTATAGTACTTTATTTCTTTCGACTTTCCCGTCAACTAGACATCTAATATCTTCTGCTAGTTACATAAAAAACAGAGGGGGTGGGGTATATTTTGCCATGGAGGTAAAAATTCGAGCCTAGCCCACTTTAAACCCAGAAGTATAAATTGGGCTAGCCTGACTTATACCCCGGGTATAAAGCAGTCTGGGCTATAATAAATCGGAGTATATTCTGGCCTGGGGTATAATCTGAGCTGCTACACGGTTTATACCCTCTGCCTAATTCCTGAGACCACAAAGGTACTGGCTGAATTAGACCAAGATCAACAATGAACTATGCTAGCAACAACTCCGTCAACAATTACATCAGTGCCAATAAAGTTTATAATGTCATGATAATGTAGATAAATGGGAAGGGATTTTGTTATAAAGCGAGATTTGAGTTAAGATATAGCAGTGTATCTCCTATTTGGATACATATTTGAACCTCTGTTGTCATCGGTTGGGACCAGACACTACAAAGGTAAAGCATAGGAACAAGAATCGACAGGGGCAAAAGGTAAAAACAGTTGTACAGTGTTTATACTTAAGAGATATTTAACACTTGCTTCAAAAACACCCTAGTCGGCTATGGCCCTGGATAAGCCCAGACGACAATGTGAGAAATTAGATCAAGTACAAAGCAATCTTCAGAATACATCCGAATCACTGTGTTTCATGCAAAAATGGTATCCTGGAAAGAAGTGTTGAAGGCCTTTAAATGGCAGTCATGGAATCAACTGGAAAATTGATACCAAAAAGAGGGAGACAAACAAAGAGCAACTGGATGGTTGAAGAAACCCTCAGCCAAATAAAAGTATGCTAAGAAGTTTATGGTAGAAGCAAGCAGCAGTAGCAGAGATTAAACAGAGAGACTAGCACTAAATGCTTGAAAATAAAAAAGAGATAATTGAAGATTAACTAGAAATGCAGAAAACGACAAAATCATTGTCGAGCCACAGAAAAGAAAAAAAGAACTTATATGACATCGTCAAGAGAGAAATAGAAGCCCGCGGATTCTGAGAACGGAGAAGAAGCTATCAAAAAGATAGAAAAGTAGAGACAGAAATTCCAAGCAATGTGATTGTTGAATTGATCAAAGCGTTACTTTGAAATAATTCGAGTGAAAGAGATCATTAACGAAATCAATGACACAGGTCAAATACCAAAGGGTCTAACAAAGTCATTATTTTTTTTTGTTATCCAAAACCTAAAATATTTCATTGTTGTCAGAAATGACATCAGCTGATACGAAAGCCAAAACATGAGTTGTACAGGGGTGTGAAATTTGGTACTAAATTTGTTATATCAGGTAGTATCCAATTAATTTTTTTGTATCTTTAGTTAACTACTTGAATGGATAAAATTTTTGTGACACATACGCATTTTGCAGCATTTAGTTATGTTTCCATTGTGACCCGAGCTCATTAATAACATTTTTCTTTAGCTCCTTTTTCATTGGGGCATCCTGGATTTAGTTATATTCGTTCTCTCCTAAATACTTTTAAAACTCTTCTTGATCAAAGTCTTTTATGTCTGTGCTTCTGTCTAGTTCTGTTAATTTTGATCTTGTTAGCTTACCTCTTTTAAAGGTCGCCCCCTTGCATTTGTCAAGTCCCAACGTCTTGGCTATACCATCACTGAATTTCTTTACTGGTTGCCGCATGCCTTTATAATCATTGTCATTTCTTACAAACTGTTTCAAGTCATCCATGTAATATAGGTGACTCCTATCTTTATTCTGGATCTTTAGCCATATCCTGTGTCATTCAGCATTTTAGATAGAGACACCATTGCTGAAACAAAAAGGAGCCCTCGGCCGTACGTCCTTAACACTAGTGGATAATATATTTTTCCAGAAACCAGACCTTTGAACATACGCTCAATTACAGGGGAAAAATGAGAGTTCGTGCGTAATATTGATTCTGACATAGTCCAATTTACTTTAGGGGAGGAAAAGTGACTACGCGATGTAGTAGCGAGTTGGGAAAACGGATCTGTACAGGGTTTCTGCACTGTTCGTCTGTTTGTCTAATGAGTCCTTTCGGCAATTCCATTTCCCGGTGATCTGTAAGCACAGGTATTTACACTCTATTTTTTCAGTATTTTGGCAACCTACACACTGCAAAAATTGGCTCCGTTGTCAGACAATGGCTTTGAAGGAGAGCCATGAATCTAGAACAACTTCTGGAAAGGTGTTTGTATGGAGTCAGTTGACTTACTCCTCAACGTAAACCATATTTAAAACCTACTGGGCTTCCAATCTATAGTTACCAATCTATAATAGCCAATATTTTTTTAATGCGTAACATCCACCCCTAAACGATACCATATCTCACTTAAAGTAACTCAGTACCCACAGACAATGCAAACCCAAATTAGCAAGGAGTGGATATAATTAACAATATCATTACTCAGATAAAGTGGCTCAATATAGATGGTCAATATTCGGACACAAACGTCGGATGCCAGAAGACACCCCAGCACAAAAAGCCTTAGAATTTGCTGTAGTGAGATCCAATAAATACAAGTCCTGTAAGGAAGACACTGCACAAATCTACAAAGTGTACTATTAGCAGACCTCTGAGATGAAGGACTAGGAACTCTAAGGACTGCAAAAAGACCCTGGTAGCTAAGAATGCCCGCTAAGATTAAAACGCATAATATCGATGTACATCAAACCTTTCAGGTGAACGTAGTTAAGCAATATTAGTTGGAGAAATCATCAATTGAATAAATAGAAAGCTCTTACCCAAAACAGTTCTTTGTATGGTTTGCAAATGGACTGCAACTTGGTGCAAGGAGGCTATGACATTTCTGAATAATAATATATAGGAATAAGCAGAACCATATAATTGTCACTTTACTTACTTCTCTTGACTTCCAAAAATGTGTTTTCATTAGTGCCTTTTCGACTTCCTCTCCACTTATGTCTCTCTGTTATTGTTTTTCAATATAAGCATTAGCTTGCTCAAGGTTTTAATCCATTCTATATATTCATTTATTGGTTTATCATTTCTCTGGATGCTCTTCAAAACCTCATCAACCTCTTCAATAAAGTAGAAAAGGGCAGTATCCGTTTTCGGTATGATTCTTTTATCATTTCGCTGTAAAATTACTTAAAATCTGTTTTAAGTTGTATTTTGTGTATAGAGCTTTGGTCTTTTCAGTACCTTTTTATTCTTTGTATTTTAGTTAGCCTTTCTATTCCATCGCTTCTTTCACTTATGCTAATTTCCTTTTGTTTCTTAGTCATTTTTCTGCATGATTCTCCTTGCATTTGCTCTGTTTCTTTTCCTGTTTTGTTTTTACAAATTTGATTTTCTCGCCTACCGCCTTTTCTTTTCTATTTAGTTGTGCATTTTCCGCGTATTGCTTTTGCTGTTGCATAGTTCAGCTCGTTGGGTTGGTTAAGGCTGAAATCGCTGGTCTTTATTATTTTTTTGAAAAGACTTTTCCCTACTTTTATTTTCAACTGGCTTTTCTTTCTGTTTTGGATGTTATGGACGGGATCTCTGGATTTAATTGCTATATTCTGTATTATTCCAAGTTCTCTGAATATGCTATGTCTCATCTTTATTTCAGACCTTTGGATCTGTTTTGCTTTCAGGTACTTGCACTGAAATTGTCTTTTTACCTATTATCCAAACGTGATGGAGCCTTTCTCCGTGTTCATCACCTATTTCTTTTATGTTTGAAGGGAAAAAGCCAAGGTAAGAGAGCAAAAAGTGCATAGTCAGAGACATTCTGGCCCCTATTTCTGGAAATGTTTTCTGTAGTATGCCCACTGATTCAGATTTATTTTCAGCCCCATGACTGCCAAAAAAAATTGTTGGCTACATTTATAAACGTTCAACAGGCTTGAATTTCAGAGCTATTAAACTTTCCTCTAAAAGAGTTATCACGAATCATATTGGGTCTATCCGATCCAACGAAAATCCCTGCTTTAAGCTTTGTTTCACACCTTTCTCATCAAAATTTCTCTCTGAGATACTGAAACACAGCCCTATTCTTATCCGTTGCCTTGATTACATTTTTAATGGAACCAAGTTTGATATGAAATAGAGAAAGAAACATTTTTTGGAGCCACTAGTTGCAAACATTGGACATTACATCTGCCAACAATGAAAAAATCCTAACAGGTCATTTCTTGGCTGTGTAAATATTTATTTACATCATCATTACTGTTCCAAAGGCACAAGAAGCACATATGATTTGCACATATTGCATTTATAGCCCCATTTGGAAAGTAATTACTCTTAAGTCTTTAAAACTACACCAGTTCTATTCAGGGTGTTTGAGGCATACGTCTCCTTCAGGTCTACTGCATATGGTAAAGGTACAAAATGCTTCTCGTTACCATTATGCAACATTACTGCTCTCAACTGGTTTCGCTTCAATCAATGAATCATCGCCTTTTGGTAGGTGCATGGTGATAATCTAGAGCTAAAATTAGACAATTTATGTTCATCCACAAGGTAACGTCATATTCTATTCGAAAAAGAGGAAATATATCCAAATGCCTTTAGTGATAAAGAGATGCCTTGGTTCCACTCTAGTGCAAGTTTCATTGTAATCTAAAAAGTTACAGCTCAGCCTTCTTCTTCAGATCCAAATCCCTATCGAGGTCATTTATTTGATCTACTAAATGTGGTGTAGTCTCCACACTTGCATTGAAACGAAAAATCGAGCCTGTTGAATTTGATCAGATTCACCCCAAGAATTTATATCCCTATCTATGCTGTAATATAGCGCAAAGGAATGGGTTTTTCTGCATGATGAGGAACAAGCTTTAGTGCCTGCTGTATAGATAAATAGATAGGTATATATATATAGATATTCAGATAGGTAGATAGATAGATAGATAGCTAGATAGCTAGATAGATAGATAGATAGATCGATAGATAAGTAGATAGGTAGATAGATAGGTTGATAGATAGCCAGACAGATAAGATAGAAAGATAGATAGATACTCACTCTTAATAAAAATGTTTGATTTATTTTTAAAGTTAAAACCAGACGTGTTTGTTTACGAAAAATAGCAATCAGAATAATGATCTTTTGGTTCTTGCCAGGTTCTTGCATCATGAGCACAGCAAAAGGCATTGATTTCCTTTGTCCACCTTGCCACTTAATAAGTTCTGCGTGGCATGGTGCACAGAACACATGTGGAGCACATTATAACTTGGTCTTCACTTTTGCACCCAAAATAACAATATGTGCTGTTTTCAATTTGTAATTTATATTCTTCCTTTGTTTCTTGAATGTAAATTCTTCACATTTATAGCATAAATTGGATGGCTTCAACAATTTCGACAAGCCATGTTCTTTACACTGCAAAACAATTGTCCAAATAGTTTTTTACTGGATTCTGTTTAAGAATAGAATAACAGGATGTTTCATCATTTAGATTTCTGACTTTTTTGTTTATAAATTTGATTATGAGTTTCAATCACCAGCTTACATAACACCACTGATACACAATACAAATTGTCAGTGACGTGACAGCATACATTCTGACCCAATGGCTATGCCACATTAACAGTTCAACACCACACCAATCAAGCGCTTTTTGAACACGAAAACGAGAAAATGAACCGCAGAAGTATATAAATATTACTATTTTTTATCGAGCTGAAATAAATGTTAAGGTCTACTCAAAGCTTAAGTTTGAATTATAGAGAATATATATGTATAAAATATAAATAAGATTCTGCTGAAAACTAAAAAACTAAACGTGATAGAGCAAAACAATCTGTAGA
>RDPX01000275.1:626085-636229 GCA_003991215.1 Morbakka virulenta
AGTAGTATTAGTAGGAGTAGCAGCAGCAGCAATAATAGTAGTAATAGTAGTAGTAGTAGCAGTAGTAATAATAATAGTAGTAGTAGTAATAGTAGTAGCAACAGTAGTAGTAGTAGCAGCAGTAGTACGTACCAGTAATAGTAGTAGTAATAGTAGTAGTAGTAGTAGGAGTAGTAGTAGCAGTCGTAGTAGTACCAGTAATAGTAGTAGTAGTAGTAGTAATAGTAATAGTAGTAGTAGTAACAGTAGTAGCAGTAAAAGTTGTGGTGGTAGTAGTAGTAATAGTAGTAGTAGTACTTGTGGTAGCAGTATGGATAAAGGTAAAACTGTTGGCTTGGATAAAATATTACATTTCAAAACGACAGAAAACACCGTGTCCTTGTAGTGTGGGCGTCCGTGGATATTGGCACCCTTGTGGCATGGGCCAAGATTTGTCCATTCATTTATTCACTCGCACACTCTCGCTCATTTTTAATAAAAAAGCTCCAGGTTAATTAGCCTACATAAGCTTGTCAATCAGCCAAGCGCGCACCAGAACCTGTTCGAACATTACAATTTCTTTGTTCTGTAAAGCTCTTGATTGCTCAAGCGTAGGTCCCAATAGAATATTCATGGCCTTTCTACACGATAACCTCCATTACCACGAACCCTAAAGTGCTAAAGGTATCAAAAAGTACACAAACACGTACTTGAACTGTGGGGTTCAATGACTAGTAAACCAAAGTGAAACGAAAACAGCAAAAGAGGTATCTCGTAAGAACTATCATTTCCTTGCACAAGACAGTACAGCACACAATCTTTTTTATCTCGCTTGCCCTTTTCAACAAGGTGCAGATGCTTGCGTGAACACATCGCTCAATACCATCACCATCTACGAATACCGCAGTATTAGTCCTGTTTTTTTAAACACAAAATAAAGTGGACTATTTAAGATGCAGAATTGGTGTAAAATCCAAGTTTTGATCCTCAAAAATCAAACTCCAGCTTACACTAGATATCTGACAGCCTACATATCTTGTTACCTTTCAAAATAAAAACAAGTTGCAGTGACAAAATGGTTGTACAAGAAAAAAAAATCGGTGTTGAAGTAAAAAAAGTCAAGTTACGTTTACACTATACCTACAATACCTAAGTAACAATGAACTTAAGTCCCGAAGTCGTGCCACAATTGATAAAAAATGCAACAAGGCATTTGACTTGTACTTAGGTCTATATTATTCTAACTTGTTTCTACCATTTCATACCATTTTACACGTCAACATTAATTAAAGCTTATGACTTACCTTCCACTACTGCATCGAACACTCGCTCCTCGACGGTAAAAACAAGGTCAAACCGTTCGGACGAGTCGTGAAATCTCTCTGGAGTTTTCTTTATTCTTCTATTTCTATCGAGCATGTGTAACATGCCATTTTGAGTATATCTGATTTTGTGGTTAAGGTTAGGATCTCTATAAATAACTTTAAGACGAACCCGTTATGCGCCAAAATTATTAAGCGACAGGCAAAATTTCAAAAAGCAATGTCTAACAATGGTAAACTGAGCAGCAATGCACTGCAGTATCATATTGTAAAATTCAAGTGGTGGGGGTAAGAAGACTAAAAAACATCTTGGATATCTACTAATAACAACATCGGAAGCCATATAATGAGGTGAAATTATGTTAAATCAAGTGCCAGGTTACTCTGGCTCCAACCAAAAACACTGCCGGGAAATGATTACCGGGCATACATTTAAAGCCAAAAGTCGAAAAAAATAAAACCTATCACCTTAAAGAGTTCATAAACTGAAATATGTCTTTAATATTATAGCTACAAATCTCTTTCCCCCCCCCTCCCCCTCTTTCCAGCACAAACTTCTTTATTTCCTGTGCTACGTATCCAATTACACGTTTAAAAAAATTCATCAGAATGCAAACAGGAAGCAAGTGTCTCTGTGTTAACTAAGCACCTTCAACCATGATTAAGGTATGTTCATTCGACGAATTCAGAAAAATGGGCAACTAAAGAACATAGCTTATTTCAAATGTTCAAGATACGCCAGGGTATTTCACATGGACTCCTAAATAATAACATCTATGTTATTATTTAGGAGTCCATGGTATTTCATAATGCGATACAAGCTTAACCATAACTACAAGAAGTTTATTTCGGAGTAAAATGTCATTTTGATTTCCAACTTCTAAGGTGCAGTTTCAAAAACACGTATGGGTATGGAAAAGTTCAAACATTCTTGAAAAAAAACCCCTTAATTAAAGTTGCACAAAATTATATCGGCAGCAAGGGAAGTCACACCTTGTACTACGACAGCCGTAATGTTTTGTACTCAAGCAACATGTACTATATATCAACCAACAGTCAACAATGAAGCCACCTGCAGCTAGGCGTTTCACTTGCAAACTAACAAAAGCCAGAAAAAGTATGTATGAAAAGACACAAAGTTTCAATTGATGAAGATGAGTGAACGGAGAACAATTGCTGTTTAAAGCCGGCATGTTCCAGGCTGGTTCTGAACACGACACCAAAACGCAAGGGTAATCAGAAAACTGCGAGATAAAGTACAACGTAAACAAACTGGGAAATACGTTTACTTAGTTAACCCCATCTGTGGGTTGATCCATGACAGAAAACTTGTTAACGAGGCAAAATTGAACAAGTACAGTAATGAATCTCAATTGACCAGATGTTCTTTTGTGAAAGAAAACCCTAGCAAAAATAATCAGAATTTAAAAAATTGCTGCTCTGTACGGCCATTTTCATTTCGTTTGGATGCTTGCACGCCAGTTAAGAAGTTCATACTTCGCAAGCAAAAAATTCACAAAAACCACTTGTCCAAATAAAGGTTTTGGTCCACTTGGGAAATTATAATGCCGCCGTGAATTGTACATATTTTTAGCGTCCTATTAATTCATGAACATGCTTACATGTCGATTAGAGTTTTTGACGTGGGTTAAAGTACATGGTGACAATAAACACGCTGTGTAAATAGCCCTTTTGAACCCAAACCCTCGTCACTGTTTCTTAGATGCATTAATGCGCTCCGTTGAAACCTAAATCATTACAAATTGAACGTAGCAAAAAGAGAGCCAAAGTGAAACAAGCATTTGAGATACCGCTACGTCCGACCTTCACAGCGTAAAAATGTCAGTATATCCTCCCACNAACGGGGAAATACGTTTACTTAGTTAACCCCATCTGTGGGTTGATCCATGACAGAAAACTTGTTAACGAGGCAAAATTGAACAAGTACAGTAATGAATCTCAATTGACCAGATGTTCTTTTGTGAAAGAAAACCCTAGCAAAAATAATCAGAATTTAAAAAATTGCTGCTCTGTACGGCCATTTTCATTTCGTTTGGATGCTTGCACGCCAGTTAAGAAGTTCATACTTCGCAAGCAAAAAATTCACAAAAACCACTTGTCCAAATAAAGGTTTTGGTCCACTTGGGAAATTATAATGCCGCCGTGAATTGTACATATTTTTAGCGTCCTATTAATTCATGAACATGCTTACATGTCGATTAGAGTTTTTGACGTGGGTTAAAGTACATGGTGAAAATAAACCCGCTGTGTAAATAGCTCTTTTGACCCCAAACCCTCGTCACTTTTTCTTCGATGCATTAATGCGCTCCGTTGAAACCAAAATAATTACAAATTGAACTTAGCACAAAGAGCGCCAAAGTAAAACAAGCATTTGAGATCACGCTACGTCCTACTTTCGGTGCGGTAAAATTTCTGTATATCCTCCACAGCGAGGTAGTACGAACTCAGTTTAAAAATGATAAAAAATGTTTTCAACTCTCCTCCAGTTTTGGTAAAGAACGGTAACACAGCCCAAAAGTGAATTACCGTCAACTCGCAAAACGAAGACATACGCATGCAACAAAAACCATTCTCAGCTTTCCCCTTTCTTTGAGCCTGCTGAATAAACAAAAGCGGGCAATATTCAGAAGCCAGCCAATCAAAGTGTATTACCCAATTGCAAATGACTGAAACGCCACAAAGGTTGGTTATGAATTTGGCAATTCTCAAACCTTTGGATTTCCTTATCTTCACAACCCTAAGGCCAGTCAAATAGGGCCGTGCCACTTCATTCACCCGAAATCATTTACGAGACAAAGCCTTTTTCAGGTCTGTACCTCGTGTTATGAAACCATCAAACAACGAGGAGCAGGTACCTTCATCAAAACAAATGGAAATGTTTGTGACAAACCTTCACATACAATACACAAAATCCACTCGAAACAAGCGAGTCGGCTGCAGCGGGAAAAAAATGTCCACTCCCAAAATATACCTAACAATGGCTTCTCCGATGTGTTTTCAAAACTTGGAACTCTCGTCAGCCTATTAAATTACAAACATAGTCCCGATCACAAAATTATTTCATTTCTTAACATTTTCCCTTCCGAGCTGAGGTTAAGTACACCGGCATTGCAAACAGAGGTTCCACGTCGTAGTCGGCAAAGCCTATGGAACCTTGAAAAATAGCCAGCCATGAATGAAATTCCTCACAGATCAGAAAATATCCTATGAAAGAGAACATTTAAAACATAAAATGAGATCAAATGTTTATAAAATGAAGTGCCAGTGTTAATTTGAAATTTAAGCAAAGCAGTGGGTTTTATCTGCAAAGAGAATATGTATGGTCAGCAAATTAACATGGCCCACCTTCCTATCCATTTCAACAAAATAATTTAGACAACATACGTCTTCTTCCGAACAAATTGAAACGTTCCACTTTGTTTTTTAACTTTCGTTTTAAACGTGACGGTTGTTCAAATTTCTTTTGAAGGTTTTCCCCACAAGTTGCGTCATTACTAATTGCAACAAGGCTTCACAAAAGCAACGAAAACCCTGTGATTGGCCATGTTTATGATGCCAAAGAAAAGCAGAAATCGAAAACAAAGTGGAAATCACGGTTTTGTGACGTCGGATGACAATGGCAAAAAACAACTGGCGATAAACAACAATAAACTCTTTATCGCCATGCAGCTGTGTCCATTTGATGACAAATAGTTCAAAATCAGTGGTTTTCTACTTGTCTTTGTTGCTTACAATACTCTGTCAACGAAGATCTCAAAATCACCAAAGGCAATTGAAAAACATCTGCTGGGAGAGAGTAGTAAATCATCGAACAATTAAACTGTAGTCCAGCTATCTTGTCACATTGTGGACGAGGTTCGCGGTTAGAATTCCTAAAAGCAGTGCATCCAATTTTTTTCTTCGTTACCAGTGGCACACTACCGAGTTTACACGTTTTCAACGATAGAACTGGAAAGGGGAAATAAATTAGTCGATTAAATGGGGAGAAAAAAGAAACGCAATCTTCTGCATTAAGTTTCATCAAAGACTCGCTTTGGATTTAAAACTTAAAAGCACAAAACGCCAAACTGTCCACTCGTGTTTTTTTATTACAGCCTGGCAAGGATGTTAATATGTTGTAAAACGTTGATTTGATAAAGATAAAATAGAAAATAGAAAGAAACTCGCTGCGATATTCAACCTTACTTTATTCAACTTCTTGTGTCGATAACAATGTAAGCTCAACTTCAGCGTTTTCAGTTTTGGGCCTTCCTGTTAAATTGTGCAACATTTTCAGAAATTAAACAAATGGTTACTTTATTATCGATTTCAGTAGTACGCTGGTAAAGAACCTTATGTAAATTGGCCGCGTATGACAACAAATAGTAATAATAATAATGATGATGATATACAATTCAAAATTAAAACTTCCAGGTCTTGTACGACTTCACAATCAAAACGGATCATTTAATAACAGCACGACCAACCATAGTAGTAGTGTATAAGGGTAAGGATATGTAAAACTCTCAGTTCATCCAACGATGCAACGTGCCCAACAGGAAAAGTTGAAGATGTTAACATTCTTCCATGTCAAGACTTTGCCAGAGAATTCCTCAAGGTGTGGAATATGAAAGTGGAATGTAATTCCAAATGTAATTTGAGTGTTTGAAACAAAACCTACTTGGTTAGATAAAAACCTGCCAACGTTGTTGGAAACAACAATTTGCTACAAGGTCCAAGTATACCTCACGACACTTAATATTTAAGAGTGATTCGGCGGCAGTGTTGTGTGTAAATTTCAATATTAACAATAACAATGTGACCAGGAACAACAACCAATAGTAAAAGTAAGACATGAATGTTATCACCACATGCAACCTGGGTTTCCTTGCAATGAAATACCACTGGCAATCCTGCTGCCTAATTCACATGCACCAGTGAGAGAGGAAATGTCACCTACCTTTGAACAGCCATAATACACCACCTGTGCGGCAATAAAGTTAAAAGGCCCAGCTCCGCTTAAACGAAACTACTATTTCTATGTCTTTCAAGTTCACTTTTTTGCCTGAAGCTGATAGGAAAAAAGGGCAGCTGCGCACACTTCCGCAAACATCCAGATCAATTTCAGTGTTTTTTCCCCATTCCAAGGAGTTTTTATGTAGACGCGAGGACCAAGCCATAAATTCTGAATGGCGAAGGTGCAAAAAAAAGAATAATGGATTCAATCGTCTAAATATGTATGGGATGATACACCCACAGCTTCATCAATGTCAAAATTTGTCGCAATATTTTCTTTCGCGGCAAATGTGGCAGTGGGGCTGGTCTCCCAAAACAAACCTACAAGCCAGATCTGCATTTTGCTGTGCATAATGCAGCTTTTCGCATAACACGTAGCAAGTATACTCTACGTCGTCGAATTTGCAACAGCAGTTATGGTTTACTTACCATAACTGCTGTTGCAAATTCCTGCAATATACCCTTGGGTAACTTTTGGGGTCAAGCAAAAACACCCGAAAAATTTCTTGTCCCTTTCTTTGTAAAAATTTACTTTGTGGCTGTCATTTGATCTCGTCGGTGTAACGTCTGCCGGAATGCCGAAAATATTCAAGGATTTCTAAAACTTAAGTATACACAGATCAGCGATCCTCTGTTCTCGACTGCAGATTTAGCAGTGCCTGGCAGTGGCCCACTAACTACGGTTAACATTTAACGGGTTCTAACTAAACGCATGAACAGTACTCCTGCAGACAAAACAATTATTAGCTCAGAGAAATATTGGCTGGACTATGAAAACCATTTACCATTTGACTACACATCGCAAGTATTAGAAACTGTGATACCAATCCTGAGCATGGTAAAAAAGCGTGGGCAACAATGGCGACAAGGAAAGAGAATCAAAGCCGGCGACCAAAATTTGCCTTTGCCAAAAAATGCACATTTCTTCCTTGCATATTTTACACAATTGATTAGCAGCAAAATCTCGAGTTGCACGAGATACCTTCAAACCTTGAAAGTGGACCAAGAGTTTCTGGGCAGGAATAGTATCTGATAAGTTAGTGGCAGAAAGTCGCGTTGGAGAGAAGTGGAAGGCAGTAATATTAAAAGAAGTCAATGATACGATAACCAACGACCACATTACTGTGACGAAATGCAAAAACAGATCTAAACTGAGCAAGTGTCGTTAAGTTAAATCGAAGTTTTCTCAGCGTACGTGTTCCCTAGACCCAACAACAGTAGCAGGTAAAATCCTGGAAGCCTACCAACCTCCTCTAACACTTGGGCGAAAACGTCAAACTTTCAGCGAAACTTGCAAAACAGTCTTTGTTTTCGTCTGGAGTGAACCTGTGCTTAACCACGCTGGTGTCCCAACTATGCTAATTATTATCACTTAAAAGTTTCGTAAACCACCCCTGGAAGTTGCATAAGCACGATCTGGGATATCAATTTTGCTTTGAAATTTGTCTTTGCTGACCTAGCATATTATGAAATGTGACACGGGAGCTTTATTTTAGCCATGATCAGATAGCCATGCTTTGTGTGCGGGCAAAACCCATGTTGCCGCCGGTGTCTTTTTCCAAAGACGGTTTGTAACCACATTCCCTCCCCTCTGCGAGCCTCCTGTTCTCACAGTGAACCAATAACATGTAAATACTACGATTTGTATAGTGATAACTCTTCTCAGTTCACTTTGTGTGAATAATTTGTGCCTCCTTTTAAGTACTCGATTGTTATTTCTGCAACTTACAAATTTGCCATTTATCTTTAGTTCTGCAATAACTGGATTAAGTACCACTGAAATAAAAAAAAATCACCGAGGGTAAAGCTCTGGTTACCATTCTTCAGGTAAAAAATAGAAGCCTTGGGCTTCTTGTGTACCAGAAAAGTTTTGATAATTCTTTTTATTGAACTGTCACCCAATGTAGCCTGTGTAAAAACTCACCTGCAACCAGTTCCCTCGTTCTTCTCTTTTCTAAATATATATGTGCAAAGAGCAAAAACCTGTATGCAACTGCCTTTTTGTACAAGAGAAACTATTGAAAATTGAGAGTTGTCCATAGTGAAAACATTTTATCAAGGGAAAACAGAAGATATAAAACAAAAATCACATGAAATGGGTAGCACAGTTAATATTCGACTTCAACCTACCTTGAAAACGACTTTATTCCAGAAGGTTCTTATTTCAACATCTAAAATATCGCTTCAATGCAGGTAATCAGTGCTATCAATATAAAACTGTTTCAAAACTTAAACAAAGCTGGCTGCAAAGTAGCCTGGAATTGGTGAACATGACATGAAACAAGCAAGTACTCTTTACAAAAAGATGACACTAAGTGTTTATGTTCTGTATAAACTCAATCATAGATATTTTTTAAAGCTTTAAATGGTGTGTGTGTGTGTGTGTGTGTTATATGTCTATGAAGGTCTCAGCTTGGCAGATGTTTCCTGAATAAAATCTAACCATAACTACCTGCCTTCACATTGAAACTTGCATGTACACAGTAACCTCAAAATAAATATGGAAAAAGCCATTCTGCCACAGCTTAATTAGTCTGTTTTCAACTGCCTCAGACCATATGGCATTTCTACCCAATGCCAAATGGAAAGCAACATGTAGCCCCTGAGTTTCTTTAAGAGTAATTTTAATGAAAAATATCATTTTTCATTACTTATTTACCACTTTATGACAGGTCTTGAATTTACACTATACTGCAAATGGCAACTTTGACATCAACACTCGAGCTTCTCTTCATACCTATCTTTCTATCTTTGAAGGGAAATTTACAAATCCTATAATCACAATGGTTTAATCCAAAATGAATTACAATAAATGATTATACAGAAATGGCAAATATAAAAACAAATGTTTTGCTATTCCACAAGAGTAAATCCTGGTTTTCAATGGGGTATCTCCACCCATCCCAGTTTTCATGTTTCACTTTTCAACAAATATCATACATCTGAATCGAGGTAAAAATAAAGTGATTATTTAAAACCAATTTGCTTTTATTCTCAACATGTTTTTTATATAACGTAATCTAAGTTTACTTTAGTTGCAATTTTTTGACTTGCAGGGTTTGTTCTCTATTTTGTCCTTAAAGGGTCACAGTTCCCTTTCTGCATTATTAATTTCGGCTTCCCTTAGTTCTTTGGAGTAGTAAAATTATACTGCACATCTAAGGCACAAATCCTATTATTCTCATCTACAACTTCTCGGCATTTAGGTAATTGTGTAAGTATTTTTCCAATACCAACAAAAATTGGCAATGCTGAAATTGCTTAGTGCTACTACTGCTAAGAGTTAAGGTGTTTCAAATTTCTTATACAAGTATGCAGAAGACAAAAATCATTCATGCTCAAATCTTTTCAAAACTTCGAAAATCACCAAATTTGAATCATAAAGTAACATATAGGCATCTTAACCTTTGATGACCATTAATTATGATAGGGCTTCATGTGTGGTTTGACAAACTAAATTAAAGGAAGCAAATGAACTTTAAAGAGTTCTCAAGAGCCCTTGATTGAAATTGAAATTGCTGCTAATAATTGTTTAACTTGTACGTTTGTCTTTTCTTCATGCAATCCCTCCTTCATAAAGCCTGTATTACCACATATTACCTTGTTTTCTGTCACATTTCTCATAAACCCTATCCCAATTACCTAAATCACAAGTATTTTGCAATTAGTGCAAATTCAAACTATATAAATTCTATAACAAATTTTGTAGTTTACTAGCAAACACTCATTTTATCACAATCATTTAACTGTACAAGAAATAAAATAAGAGTCTGCTTTAATACCAAAGTAGGCTTTTTTCTTCCTGGTTTTGACATTCTACATTGGAC
>RDPX01000275.1:636465-708773 GCA_003991215.1 Morbakka virulenta
TGTGAAATTAGTGATAGAAAAAGGAAATGTAAAGAAAAAGGATAAGGAAAGAGTAGGTGAGTAAGAGGAAGTGAGAGGAGGAGGGGAAGGAAGTAAAGGAAAAGGAAAAGGAGGAAAAGGAGGAGGAGAAGGAGGAGAAGGAAAAGGAGGAGGAGGAGAGAAAGGAGGAGGAGAAGGAAAAGGAGGCAAAGGAGGAGGAGCAGGAAAAGGAGGCAAAGGATGAGGTGAAAAAGGAGGCAAAGGATGAGGTGAAAAAGGAGGCAAAGGATGAGGTGAAAAAGGAGGCAAAGGATGAGGTGAAAAAGGAGGCAAAGGATGAGGTGAAAAAGGAGGCAAAGGATGAGGTGAAAAAGGAGGAAAAGGATGAGTTGGAAAAGGATGAGATGCTGGTTGTGAACCCAAGAAGAACAGAATTTACTTATTTGTAAATATTTCATTTGTAAACATGTAAATTGTGAATTGGCCTACCATGTAAAAACATTTGTAAATAAAAATAGTAATAATAATAATAATAATAATAATAATGGAGGAGGAGAAACAGCAGCAGTAGCTTGAGTTTTGAGTGACTGAAGACTTTCACATTGAGCATCTTTGGCTGGTGAAAGGAAATAAAATAATGGTACTTGCAAGAAAATGTGCTCATATTACTTACTAAATACTACCCCAAAATAGTGTAATAAATTAATAAAAATTATAAAATGTTTTATCTCTCCCGAAAGTATCCACTCAAAATATTCAAACTTGAAAATCCTGCAGGTTTCTTAATAATCAACAGAATACTACTACAATGTTTTCTTAAGCCTTTTTCTTATTTCAAATTAAAAATAATGCTGCAGATTGCGACATTTAAAATTTTTGTTCATATATGAACATAGGAACATTCAAGGTATTAGCAGCACCATTGTATAAATACTGAAAATAACACTGCAATATCACCCAAGCTAGCAATTAATTATGAGCCATTGTCTTACGTGTAGCCAATTTCTACAGTGTGTAGCTTGCCATTTAATTTTCTATTATGAAGACAACAATTTGAGATGTTAGTGAAAATGTAAAAAATATATGAAAAAGTAAAATGTTTTAAAATGAGCTGATCCTGGGCACATGTTAAATGCAGGTTTCATCAGCATCTCAGCCATTTACTTCCCTAAGCCATGGAGTTGCCTGTTGGGGGTTCTATCATAGTCCAGAAAGGTCAACAACAGTTTTGCACAAGAGGGTTACATAGAAGGCTATGTAGGAAAATATTATCCACTGTGAGCTTCTTGGCATGAGTTCTGATCAAAATTTTTTTCAATAAAGTAAATGAAAAAAAAACACCTGGCAGAGTTAAAAAACCCAACTAAATGGGTAAACAATAAAAGAAAAAACTACCAAGGAAGCTGACAAATACATTATCAGTGGAGTAAATAAATGAAATTTAATGTAATAGTACTTAAAAGATGCTTTCCATTAGAAACCAACATTAGCATGAAACTAATTAATGAATTGGGTTTTTTCAAAGTTCCAAATATAAACTCCTTAAGATTTTTTAAAGCTTACACTTCAAATAATACTTTGTGTGTAGAATAAAATTATATACTTGTGAAAAAGAATATGAACAGCCTATAATAAATACAGAGATAACAATTTTTAAAAAAAGTAAATAATACAATAAGAAAAATGAGAACTATGAACCTTTAACAGCTTTGGTCAAATATCACAAAATAAAAAATGTACCATCAAAAGACATTGGGCTATCTCCTTATTTTAACATTTTAAAGTCCTTAACCAAGGTAATATATATTTTAATAATCCACAGATTGCAAAACAAATTCAGTTAATATGGAGCTGGAAGCAAGTTAATCCCATTGCTAACATCTATGATCTGATTTGTTTATCAGTTGCAGAAAGGTTGTAATTAATTCATATTCCAGTTTCCATTGTGCATGCTGTTTTAATAAATTTATTTGAGCAGATGTCTCACAACTGCAAACAACCAGAAAATAACAATTTCCCACTTATTTCTGCTATGAAAGTGTGCAGTGCAAAACAACATATTTTGTTTGTTGACTATGGAATCATAAATTAGCAGCTGTAAGGCTTCAGGAAGTTGACAGATCTCATGTAGCAATTGAGAAAAAAATGTTATACTACAATCTGCATTTTACACTTTACCCTGTAGAAATCTTCAGCATCTTAGATTTAAGGCATTTAGCCAAAAATATTTTAAGAGGAAGTGATTTGACTGCTGAATTCAGTTCAGAAACGGATACTTTTGCCTGCATTTTTCCTGTATCTCAGTACAGTACAGTATAGTACAATACTGGTCTATATATCATTATGTATCAGTAAAAGATACTAAACAACTTTACTGGTTATGATGAAATTGACTAAGTATTGTAGTTTATTTAAGTACTGTTTTATAGTGGTCCTGGGCTGAAGCTCAATAAACAGTTCTTCAATAAACTACAATACTGTGAATTTGAAGCCCTAAGGTTCCTTTTGTACTGCATACTGAAAGTAAAGTTGATATCACACTCTGGAATAGTAGAGCAAAGGAAATCCTGTTGAACAGCAAAAAAATCATTTTGGAGACAAGTACCAACAACAGCTTAACAAAACAATTATGAATAAAAATTATTGATTTAAACCCACCCACAAGACTTTAGCAACAGCAGTAAACCCGAAGCATGTCTTGTTTTTAAAGTTGTGACTGGCGGGAAAAAATTCAAATATGCAAAACATGAAATCGATTCTAAAACACAACTGACAAAAAATACAGAAGCTTTCAAGTGGGTCTGAAACAGATCAAATAAATACAACTGCAGGTAGGGTTAATACACAAAAAAAGTAACCATTCACATATTACTGAATTGCTAGTTATACTATACATATTATACAATACTAAAGTCTATGTATTGGCAAATATTTTCCCTACTGTCTCTCCTGCTATTTTCAACTCAATTTGCAAATTTTTCAGCATGTTGCTACATGTTGTAAACCACTCGCCACAAAGAGTGAATTGCACCTTAAACAATATCAATGCCTAAACAACATCAGCTTGTTTTAAAAGTGAAATGATAAACTTGTTTGTTTTTTAAATGTAATAATCCCCTTTCCAATCCACCCTTACACTAATGTAGGTAAAAATGTTGGTCAACAGTCATTTGCTGTACATGGTTTAAAATATGTGCAATAATGTAAGATAACTATTTTCAAAACAAACATTGGATGCACAACTATTTATTTTTGCCTTCTTGTGGTAGGTTTTTAATTGATACTATTTTCGGTAATTGCACATCATAAGAAAGTAGTGACAAAATGGGTATTATCTTCTAATATATAAAGCCATATTTTGGAACGAGATGTGGAATGGGAAACATTTTGCCAAGCACTCTCTATGTGAGTCAGTTGTTACTTCACACAGGCAGCACTCATTTTCAACTTCTTTAATGCCCACTTTGAATATTGCAGAGCACACTATCAAAAAGCTATTTGACAAAGAACACCAACTGTTTACCATTGCTTTTTAACACATTTTTTACGAACTTTTAAATTAATCAACCTGTAGACAATGTTGAGACTTGGTAGACTGCTTGCCGAGCAATAAACTCAAAAAAAAGAATTCAGACTAAACAAAGAAGCCTACTTTCAAGAACCAGATCAAACGTTTCAAAAATTATACAATCAGTTAAGTAACACTGCTGTAAGTAATTAGCAGTTTTGTCCAAAATGCACTTTCATACTTTCTTGAATGTGCCATGATTCAGTATTGTCCTGCAGATGCTTTTCACAGCTACCATAACTACCTGTTAACCCAGGTGTTTAAAAACCCCAGCTAAATAAGTAGGAAATTCCAAATTTTATTGCAAACTCTGTACTTAAACCTCCAAAAGTATAATGCAACAAAAAAAACCCCCATAAAACAAAATAAAGTCAAAACCAAAACTCATTAACAGAAATAATTACCAACATACAATTATTTAGCTTTACTCTCAGGTGACACTCTAGTTTTGTGAAGCTTTCATAGTGTAAAAAGTGAATGTAATGGGGAGAAAAAAAAAAGAAGTCAATTTACCTTTGTCTTTGAATTACAATCAACATCCACCACATGAATATACTTGATCTCCAAAATTTGACTGAACCCAATGATAGTTGCAATAAACATGGAACTCCGAGTTGTTAAACTTGTGTAAAATCTCGTTTGGTTGATATTTAGAAATGCTTTATGATTGTATAGAGCATTTAATATCAACTGCATAGACAATACACATAATTTTCAGTATAGTACTATCAATGAATTTAATTTTTTTGGTAATCAACAGATCCCCATTATTCATTCCCTGCAAATAAGCACTTGTAGAATAAATAAACCACACTGCAATAATCTGTGCACAGCACATACAAATAAAATGCTGTAATGCTTTTCTACTGCAGTAAAGTGATTTTCAAGTTTTTGTTTCATGATACAGCGTCTAACATACCTATACTACATACCAACTGCAGTGTTCTGATGTTGATCTTTGATACAAGGCTTTTTAAACTTTCAGCTCAGCAATAGTTAAAATTCAGATCATATCCAGTACCACATTTTTAGAGCCACAATATCAAAAAAAAACCTTCAGCAACTCTATTGTTTATTAGTTTAAGGCAATCATCTCTATTCATCAAGAAAAGATCGAAGACATTACCAGCCAGAGCAAATGTTAGTAACTTGAAGAGGTCAAGATGGTGACTTTTCAAAGGACATTGGGTACTAACAAACTACCATAAGGATGGACAACTGCCTCCTCACATCGTCCAAAAAGTTAACTAAGGTAATTGGAATTTGCATCATTTTCAGGAAAAATAACATCTTAACTAGACATACCTTCAGACAAAAACAAACAAAACAAAACAAAAACCAAAAAAACCAAATGGCAAAAAGACCAAACAAGTAGACAACTCTGGATATTCTGGTGGTAACACAACTTGCACTCCATGTCAACACTTGAATTGAAAAAACATGGAAGCACCAAAATCAAAATGGATTGGATGAAATCTTAAATATTTTTAGTCTGTCCTTGGATGTGGATCCAATACTAGCAATATTCCTGTTAGCAACTCCATACACGATGTACAACTCTTGTACATACTTCCACACCCAACGAATGAGTAAAAACAATGTATCACAGAAAGCCAAGATAGCACCAATACTGGAATTCAGTCTTAAAAAGTCAAAAGTTTCTTGTAAAAACTTGGTGTACTATATCTGTGGTAGTGGAGACCAAGGAAATGTGGTTAAAAAAACTGTTCACCATGCACAAGGCTTGAGCTCTGGCCACATCAGTCTGAGTACTGCACCAAAGCTGTTTTTTTCCATTGACACATTGAAAAAATTGGGCAGGAAGAAATTAATAAATTAAATTAATCAAAAAGTTAAAAATAAATAAATAATAGAGTTCTTGAGTTTCAGAAGTAAATTTTGATGTGCCACAAGAATCTATTTTTGGGTCATTGCTATCTCTCCTGTATATCAATGGCATGTTTAAGCCTGTGAAGAAGTACTAGGTTCTCGTATAACCCGATGATAGTTATTTACATTACAAGTCAAAGCATTGCTGAAATTGGAAGGGCAAAGAATCAGAAAATATTTCAAAATGCCAAGAAAATGGACTTGTGGAACAGCTAAATGTTGTTCTATGAAGGGGCTGAATAATTTTTTTTAAAAATAGATGTTACATATTCATACAAGTACCAAGGAACATACCTGGATCAATGCCCACACGAGATTACATCTTCACAAGGTACACAAGAAAGCATCTAGTAAGCTCAAACTTGAGACTTTTACTGGCTAGATCAGCTGCCATTGTACTGGGAATCCTTTACTGTTTTATTACTGTCCAAAAATAAGCACAATGTTTGTCCATTGGTCTTGAAATGCCCAAGGAGAACATGTTATGAACACAAGACTTGATCCCTGAACCACAACCAGAACAGCTGTAAAAACAAATTTGCAGCTCAAATCCCGAGTAAGAACAGAAGCAGGAAAAAAAAGGCCTTTTGGTTCTAAGGTCCAAAAACTGTACAATGAACTTCTGTGCTGTCTTCACCAGTTGGGCTTAATGTAATTATAAGAAATGGAACACTGAGTGGGGTTAAAACCACTGTTCATGTTGAGGAAACTCACCACCAACACCACCAAAAAGAAAACCAGAGATTTTACATTACAAATGCAACAAATGATTACAAACACAAGGACATGTAACCAACAACAATATTAAACCTGAAATTTATGTGAATCACCAGATCAGTGTACCTTGTAATGCAAGAAGGTTGGCAGTCAAGCTCTTTAATGGGACTTGGATTTATGTGGAAGAAACTTAGTCAACTCCTGCTTTTTAGAGCATTCTAGGTATTTTCACACAAGAGGGAAGCCTTAATACAATTTTTCAGAAGTGGTATTTTGTGTAGTGGTGAAGTAGCAAAAAAAATAAAATATATATACATCATTTTCAAACTGGAATAACCAACTGTTAGACAGGTGTGTAATGCAAAGCTTATGAAGAACTAAGGAAGAAACTGATGAATAAAAGTGCACAAGGTGTCATGAAACAAATGCTTTACAAGATTTCAGCCACCCATATNAACCTGAAATTTATGTGAATCACAAGATCAGTGTACCTTGTAATGCAAGAAGGTTGGCTGTCAAGCTCTTTAATGGGACTTGGATTTATGTGGAAGAAACTTAGTCAACTCCTGCTTTTTAGAGCATTCTAGGTATTTTCACAGAGGGAAGCCTTAATTCAATTTTTCAGAAGTGGTATTTTGTGTAGTGGTGAAGTAGCAAAAAAAAAATATATATACATCATTTTCAAACTGGAATAACCAACTGTTAGACAGGTGTGTAATGCAAAGCTTATGAAGAACTAAGGAAGAAACTGATGAAACAAATGCTTTACAAGATTTCAGCCACCCATATCAAGAAAATGGGTAATCCTCAAGAGTATAAACTGTCCAACAGAAAAGGAAGACAGTGGAAAAGGACATCAAGACAGGTGAGGTAAATTATGCGCTAAGAGACTGTGTTCAGAATGAAAAAGCAACTTACAAAATACTCATTGCTTGAAGAAATGTTATCAAGCCTATCTCAAAAATCAGCATAAAATTGCCAACAAATGAAAATTGCCATTTAAGTAGTGAAAAAAGAAGAGAAAAAAAAAAGAGAATGTGTTAGGATGTTACTAGCCCCAAATTTGTACTCTCTTTTAATTCAAACATGCTGCTCCCTGTGGCTATTTTGGGTCATGTTAACACACATACCTGACTTGTTAAACAGTCCAGTGGTCCGCATCACCAGCAACGAAAGAATTGGTGATCTAGTAAACCTTTCATTTGATGGTGGTTTGTAATAGAATACATACACATCACAGATAAATTTCACACAATACATTAAAGGAACCCATCCAATTCTAATTAACTACTTGGTTTACTCAGCAAAACAAACAATCTTTGTCTTTTTATCTCATCATTATAACTGTGTTCTGGCAGGGGCAGTAAGATTGGGGGTCAACCCCCATTTCTAGCCTTTCTTTTTAAGTTCCCCCCTACTCCACCCTTTACAACTGCTTTGTTATGGCACAAAACACCAAAGTCAAAATATTGTGTACATGCAGTTATTTTCTTGCTTCTTTAAAATAACCAATTTTGTGATAACCAATTTTCATTTTCTATGCGCTCTGCTCACACGATGGTTTCCCCTTTCAAAAAAGAACATTCATCTGGAATGCCAAATGAATGTACCAGTTGTCTTCTTGAAATTAATCTCCAACTGCAAACAATACCAGATGTTCTACAACAGCACAGGAGTAAAAACCATCTGATGGAGGTATCTTGAACTTTATCCTGCTCTAAATGTATGCATGACCAATATCAAGTCAAAAGGTTTGTTAACTCTCAAGCTCTGGTTCTGCCAATTGCAATATTTGAGCTGGCCTGCCTTTTCTGATCTTTAACAATGTACATTTTCTAAATGTCATACTCTCAAAACCACATCCCAAGCACAGCCTTTCCTAACACCAAGTTGCCACAATGCATAGTAATATATCAGATGGTTCCATCTAAACTGCATACAACTTAACACCAACATATAATCAATTAGATACTGCAATCCAAATCACTCCAAAGGCTGTGATCATAAGTGAGAAAATGACACCATCAATAAATCAATATAACAGTGAAATTCTGAGTTGCACAGAATACACAGCAGAGGTTGACAGAGATTAAAGTGGTATTTTTTAAGACTTTATTTAAATCAAGGGAATTTTTTGGAATCAGTGAAATTTGGAGTGAAAGGTGGGATTGCTTTTTGACAAAAGTAATAAGAACACTACATAAAACAAAATAAATTGATTGATATTCTCAGTGAACAAATTACATAACTATTAACTGGGCAAAGGCTAATAACAAAATTTGAACTTATCAGGTATTTGTTGGCACCAAGGCTCATTGGTTTTTTAAGGTTATTGGCCCATGCCTGGCGAGTTATTGCAAACAATTCCAAACCTCTTACCATGGTTTACATTTGTTTGTAATAACATCCATGTCAACACAAGTACAGAAAAAAACACCACAAGTTACCAACATTCTTGTGTAAAAGAAGTTTCTTGCAATCCTTTCTTATTAAAACGTGTCTGCCTGATTCCAGATATTTATAATTTTCTTTGCCATGGTTAACATTACAGAAAACTGAAAGAAACTTTAGTGGCTGCTGTCCACAATGGCAGTAGTCACTAAGGCACTGAATTGTGCTACACTAGTTGGGTAAAAAGTCAGTTGCAGACTTGTAAAAAATGTGCTGCCATCACTTTCCAATGAAAGCTATTGCCAATGGTGTTAATGTATTCTGGAATAGCACACAAAAAAATCTAACTCCACTTACCTTTTCAAAATATTGGAATTTATGTTTACTTTAATTGCTTGGAATCAATTCAAAAGTTGTCAGTGTGAAACCACAAAACAAGGGAATTTTTGTGCCAAAGATAAATACAATAAGCTGTGATCAAATGATTTCAACAAAATCTGATGTCCAGAGAAAAAGCTGCCCTTTGCATATTCCATTGACAGAACTTTTTATCCCGCTTTAACAACAACCTAGTCAAGTCTCCAAGTGCACTGTGGCAATATCATCCTTAAGACAATTTAACGTTTGGAACAAAAGAAGAAATAGCAAATACAAGTTTTTCCAATCGTCCAGGGTGTTCTTGTGAACCAAAAGGATACCTTCATAATACTTTAAAATAAACTTCCCCAAGAACCCAAAGTTCATGTATTACGTACATCTATTTTTTCAAATGACACTATGCACATAAATTTAGCATAAATAAGGAATGTATGGTGCTTCAAATATCTTTCAGTGTCAATGTAAAACAATAAGGCCTGTACTTGTTTTTATATTAGGGTAAGAAATGTTTTTCTTTTTGCACTTTTTAATTCATACACTTTTCTTACAGTTTATGCTGAATTATATTTTCAAAATGTTCTTATCAGAGCATAAGTTCCCCAGAACAAAAACCCTGCATTAGCCAAAAAAACCTCTCAAGTTTCAGAAACAACCAGATACTAACCTTCACTGTGGATCAGAGTTTTCAAAGGAGGAGTCGCATTATATCAACATAAAGGAACAGGTATAGGAAGAGGTGGGATAAAATCTTGATGGGGTGGACTTTACAAGAGCAAGATGACAATGCTTTTCTCTATGAATGCAAGTTTTCTTTAAATAATGGACCTAAAATATGAGTACATAGAAAAACTATTCAGGTCACCAATCCAGCCTTTTTACTCAACATTTATCAAGTGTTCCAGGAATGATCTGGGGATACATTGGCAGCAATAGTTGGTAGGGTTTTTTGTGTACAAATTGTTAATGCTTCTTATTTTTGCCAAATTCTTCACAACCATATGATCCAAAGCACAAAATTCATTCAGAATTATGATATTCTGAAACTCCCATCTTTTAGTAGGGCAATGCATCATGCCATACAGCCTGATATACAGGTCTCTTGCCCCTTGTGGTACAAAACTCTTCCCATGGTAATGTCCACCTGGCATTAATATTATTTAAATTGCATGGCTTTTATTGAAAAGATAGCTGCAAATCAATTCTCCAAGGACTAAAGAATTAAGAGTAATGAAGAATAAAAAGCAATTCCAAAACAGCATATCAACAAAATTTGTCAATTAATTTCATCTGCAAAAGTTTTACCAAGTCCTTGTGGTTACCCAACAAAACATCAAATATTTAAAAGTATGAAATAACCTTTATCTCAAATCTATTAATAATTATTCATGCATTGGATGAAACTTTACAATGATCACAACACAAGTAAAGCAGTAACTCATTGCTATATTTTTTACCAAATTTCCAACCTCTGGTAGGGAGAGCACCTGGCATTACACCACTTAAATTTTAACAGAACTACAAATGCAGCGGATGAGTAAAGCAACCATTTTCACCATTCTTACATCATTTTCTCTCAAAAAAACTTCTGTGTACAACTGTGCAGAGTTATCATTAGAACTCCAGTTGGACCAATAAAGCTTGCTGATCACAACTTAAATCATTGTAGGTAATTAAAATTCCAGGCAAACAGCCAACACATAACACAATCAGAATTTAACAACAAAAGAACGTAAACAATCCCATGTATACAAGACATGACACTTTTGTTAGCCATTGCTACCCATTTCATCAGATGTGGCATGTCTGCAAGTGACATACCAATGGGATCAAACTAGTGGACTTTTAAAAAACTTTGAAGGCCTTCACATACTCTTGAATGACTTTGCTTACTAGTCACCATATTGTTATCACTCTTTCAATCAAACTTCGTATCCCTTTAAATTTTTCCTAACATTTTAAGTTATAAAAATGCCATCTGGCTTTTGATTTATGTAAAATCTTCACAATGAAAAAAACCCCACCTTTTATTATATATTATAGAGAATCAACCAGTTTGAAAATAAAGGTGAAAGAAAAGACTACAAGAAGCAATAGGGAAACTTACTTTACTTGAGCTTACTAAACTTGCAAAACATTGGATTAAGGCTCTAAGTGGTTTAAAATATTATGTTAACATTTGTGACCAAGAAAGCTTCTCATGAGCAGACAAAACTAATACATTTTTTTTTAGATATGATACAAACATTTTGCAATCTAATAGCATTTCAATTGCAGTAGACCACAAGCAAGGTGGTATTTACATGTTAAATACCCATTACTACAAATGAAAACAGCTACAAAAGCAACCAATACAACTTACATTCTTGTAGGTACGAACACAGAGGAAAACATAAACTTCATTTAAAAAATTGAACCACCATATACATAGCAACAAAAATTTACAGAGACCGCTACTTTATTCGCCATATTCAATTTTCTGTACAAAAAACCCCAGGCAACAACTTTAAAACCAACCCGTAGCCAAAAACATGGGCATCAACTTGCACTAACAAATACAGATTGGGCTGGATGACGTTCAAGCCAAATCAAGCGTACCAAGCTCAGTAAACGTAGAATGCAGATGCGTTTCTGAATGCAAATTAATAGTAAGAATGTTAAAAAAAACAACGATCAAAAATACATTCACACACACGTTGCTCTTTCTCGCCGTTGAAATTGCACGACCGAAAAATTTAATATCAAACTGTACCATACAATTCAAATTTGAACCAAGCTTTTCCCCACAACTACCGGTCGTTCCACTATTACACTACCAAATCCACCTGTGCAAATTGGTGCCTCGGAATTGCCACTCATGTCACAACTTAACCATTAAACACGAGCGATCAAGTTCCTGTCCAGTCAAGACGTTGGACAGACCACAACCTTCAATGCCTTTTTTCATCCAGCTATGGCTAACTTGTAGACGACTAATCCCGAGGAAATATGCGAAAATTTCTTGTTTATGTGCAGTTTAAGGGCCACCATCACAGCTCACAAATTTCTCTTCACCAAGCATTCGTTCGAGTTGCATTACGCAATTTCGGCCTCGGCCCCATATCCCCCAATTCTTTTTAATTCTCTTCATTGGTACGCAATACCAAAAACTCGTAATACCAGTACTTCATCAACCTAACGTGACGCCTTGTACTTTAACTCTAATTATGACTATCTTCGGTGTTGAAAAAATAAAGGCAAAGCAAGACATTAACGACTCAGCAGCTTATCTGGTATTCTACGTCAGCATCGCTTTATCACAATAAACCCAAAACAGACAAAAACCATGCATCAAAGTTGGTCGAAATATGCCCCTTACCTGCAGTTGGACAAAAAAAATTCTTAAAAACCCCTCAAGTTTTCCCGAGACATTGTAGCTTAAAAATAATACTGCCCTTGCATTGCAGACTATTTGTCGACGTACCAGTTTCAAATAAATTCATTTTCCCGGCATCCCTGTCAAAAATATCCACAAAAGCTGTTGTGTAGACAAACTGCCAAAACAAATTCCGCGTAAGATTTCCAGAACCTTTACTATTAATGTGTCTGAACCTCGGCTGACATTACGCGTGTTCTTCCTACTTACACTAGTCTACAATGTAAGAACTTCAATTTTTGTTTGGGTGTTGTTAGGGCCGAATTTTGATAATATTTTAAACGGTAAAATCGATTCAGATATCCAAGATGGTCGGAGCACAGCACGCAACGCCTTCAGTAAAAAATGTTGGACCAACATAAAACACCATGCAGTCTGATTAATACATTTTTAAGAGGCGAATGTGAAGAAGGGTGAAAAAGAAAACACACTCATTTATTTTAACTGACGCATCAATCTACATTAACGTAGTTAGTTTTAAAATGTTTTTTAAAAAAATGGCGGCCACCGAGGAAACGGCGTTACCAAATACACGAAAAGAACAGATCCTTAACAAATCCTAACAAAGCAACATCAGTAATGCGACACAAGGACAACGAAAAGCGTCGATAGTAAGGTTAACTTAAAGATAACTACGACAGCTCTGGAGAATAAATTACATATAGGCGCGTCAGGACCTACCTTATCATTCGTAACATAAAAAATAACGCTAAATATATTAATACCACTTTTAAAATACTTTAGACCTTAACTTACGAAGTAACGGTAAAGAAGGATACAGCTGACGATCTTGCTGTACTAAATCTTTGTACATATGCTCATATGGAGTATCAAATGTATACACATTCGGCTGGCTTGGGGTCCGACCAGGAAGCTTAACGTGCGTACCAGCACCAAAGGACTTAACTTCGAACCCTTTCTTGCTATAAAAAAGAGAACAAAAGAGAATAATGCCTGGTCGTAACCAGTCAAATTACTTTACCTTACCGACAAAAATTTGTTGGAAACTACAAATTTCAGCCCAATTAAAAGGCATAGAAATTTATAAACCTCAGGAAGTTGTGTGCCTCCATGCTTCTGTTCATATTGCTCGAACAAACAACAGCTATCTTTAAGTCTCTGTTTGCCATCTTAGCATTCAGATAAACCATATCAAAAGTTCACTCTGTGTGGTTCAGATATTTATCCAAGTTGAGGGGTTTAGTCGTAAATGCTTCTTCTTCTTTGTTCGCCACAAAAACTTTTACCAGCCTGCAAAAACAAAACTTTTCCTTTTTCTCTCTGATGTGGCAAACGGTACATGAGTCATAACACAGCAATGCATCATGGGAGAAGATGGAAACCTAACAGGGGGGGGCCTTTTTCACAAAAGTAGTGGGCAAATAATAAATATACATTAAATAATACAATTATAAATAAACATAGGTTTAAAAAAAACTCAAGCCTTTGTTGAAACTTCTCAAATGGGACTACCTGCAAAAAGCCACTTTTAAACAAGAACCAAATACAAGTTCAAAGTATGCCTAAAAAAATATGTCAGGTAATAAATGTGATATTGACAGGGTGAGACAATTTTTTGTAAATATGACTTAATAACCCTAGTCATCGGGTCCTCGCACATTCCCTTAATACAACTTCACTCTATTTTGCTCAGTCTTTGGCTTTACGTTCAATTGTCAGAAGAGGGATGCCAAGATCACATCGAATTTGGTCTGACGATTTCTTGTGTGGTCTTCCCCGTTTTCTTTTGCCTGGGAATAAATATAGCTTTATTTAATAATGAAGCACCATACAAGGGATCTGGTCACAAAGTTTATGGATCTGTAAAAATAAAATAAAATGTTAATATAAGAGTAAAGAGTTTAATTTAAAATATACAAGTCATGTGGAAGGAAGCACCCAGAATTCAAAGAGTTTCACAACCTGGCTTGCCTAAGAAGAAAGACATTCACATTAATATTTATTACAACGAGGAGTTGTAACTTCATAGTGGTGCAGATGTTGAAAAAAATGACTCACAGGAGATACGTCAAACTGAGTTAGTACCTATAGTAAAGACTAAGACAGGCCACATTTCATCGATGAGGCTACGTTTAAAGGGTAATAGGAAGATTTGGACACCACAAGCTACAACTATGTCTCTGAACTCGATCAAGAACATAAGGATGATATGAGGCAATACCTGTCCCAATGTGTCGTAAATGCAATGACGTATTGCCATGTAATGCCATGTATGATATCCTGGGGAAGTAAAGTTGACATGATATTTTACTGTTCGGTGAAACACAGGAAGAACNTGTATGATATCCTGGGGAAGTAAAGTTGAACTGATATTTTACTGTTCGGTGAAACACAGGAAGAACATAATAATGCGTTAAGTGACACTTTTGATGAATTGATGAGCAACAGCGCAACCTTAAATTTGCAGAAATGTGGATGTGACAACACTTCAACTTCGAAAAACTACGGGTATCTTTTTTTAGCGAAAGGTATGCGTCCGAGCGAATCAAAAATTTGACCCTTGAAAGATCTTGAAAGGCCCAAAAATATCAGTGTATTTCGAAGTTTACTTGGCTTTACGGGCTATTTGAAAATTTTTGTACCCGACTACGGTATCCTTGCCTGCCCATTGCGGTTGTTAAAGAAAAAGGACGTTCGTTTTGAATGGACGGCCGATTGCAAGGAAGTTTTCAAAAAGATTGTCCACGTGTTAGCTGACAAAATGAACCTCGCGTATTTTGATGAGGCCAGAGAAACATTTGTTTATTCAACGCAAGCCCTACTATGATGTTTGCTATTTTACTTAAGCTTACCCCCGGAAAGAGCGATACGAAAGTTATCAATTATTCATCCTGATCGTTCACAGACACGGAAACCTGATGCAGTCAAGTTGAGAGAGAATGTTTGAATGGTGTTTACAGTTGCGAGAGAAAGAGAATTTATTTACTTTGTTTAATTAGCATAAAGCCTTGATTAACTTGCTTGACAATCCGGAATCGAACTTACCACTTGGCACTGAACGCTTACTTTTAAGAACTCAAAGTTAAAATTTAAAAGCAAAACACGTTTATCAGATCAAAACATTTCTGATGATATCATTCGACACCCGAAAAATAATTCCACTTGTATCGAATACATCGAGCATAATGTTTCCATGGATACCAAGTTTGCGACCCCCAAAGCATTCAAAATCAAAGAAATAGCAAAAAGAAACCGAATTGCGAATTTTGAAACCTTTCACAGAAAAAGGACACTGTACATGATTCATGAAACCCAGAAATACTCGTTTTAACGAAAGGTTAATGGAGATATGCTGAAACGTTACTTCAAGATAAGAGATGAACTTACTGTTGATTTTAGACACAATGTTATATTAAAAGAAAATTGACTTGTCTTGCCTACAAAGATCTATGAAGATACAATCGAAATATCTCATGTCGGACAGCAAGGGATCGAAAAGACGAAACAGTCGTTAGGAACTAAGAATTTTTATTTGGTTTGGATAAAATGGTATAACACCTCATCCAAAATTGCACTGCATCCCAATGTACTGGCCCTGTTAAGCCACCTGAACCGATTGAACCAGTTGAAAACCCAGAAACCGTATGGACACTGCAAATACAGACTATCCAGATCCAGTCCCAGTGTTGAATAATTACAGTCGAACCTCTACTAGCGGCCACTTTTAGATCCAAGGCAAGGTGGCCGTTAATGGGAGGTAGCCGTAATTCGTGGGTTTACTAAAAAATTCACAAAATCTTGCCGTAAACGCATTTTATGTGTTTATATGTTGTTTTGAAGACACTTGAGTGCCTGTAAAATAGACGGCCTTTGACTCGCAACAGCAAATATATCCGCAAATTTACAAATGAACAAGACTTAGGTAAGAAGACAATTATTCAGGTTCAAATTCAAAATAATCTCTAATTTTTGTAAGGTATAAAATGACAAGTACATAGGCCTATACTATTTCAATTTCCACTTTTTTCTCCTGTCTTCTTTATCGTCGATGGATTTTTCTTTCCTTCGATATTCATGCGTGCCCAGTTTATACTGAAGAAATCTCCCCTAAATTATAAAGCCAAGGCACTTCCATCACCAAGACTGCTCGTCTATTAACTGGCTTTCCAGTTATTTTTGTTTAAAGCTGAGTTAGTCGATTGTCGTAGAAATCGAAACACAAATTTGTTAAAGTACCTAGGTATGTGCCCAAGAACATCTAAATTTGGCTCTTTCTTCATCGCCTTGGCTTCCTCCATGTCACCCGGTTCTTGAACGCAACACAAAACTTCATCCTCAATAGGAACCCACCGGGATTGATACACATGGTAGCCACGAATGTAAGAAGCAAATTCGAAAGACTCTAATAACCATTTTAATAAACTTTGATGATGACAAATGAATTTTATGGGCTGGTCAGAGAGGCAACATCCGACAAAAGCTCAAAATCCAAACTGCTCGTAAAGAAGTCAATTGGCAAAATTCAAATCAAGACAATAGCGCAATCGAAAGTATCATATTACAGAAAGCCACATTTTATTAACAAAAGCCACAAAATGGCCAACGGTTTTGTCAAAGGAAACTGGGAAGCTATTCCAACAGCTTATATTTGAAATAAAGACTAAAAAGAGTCTCTTTGGCAGACGTTCACACAACATTCAAAAGCTACAAAATATCTCGAAACTGTTTTTGAATTTTGGTAAAAGCAACCTGCTTGGCACTAAGCAAAGACAACATGCCTCCGCGAAAGTGTCAAACTCCACGAGAAAAATCGACCTGATCAAGTTTGCAGAGAAAAACCACTCTGTAGGAAGCCGTGAGATAGCTGCCCAATTTGGAATAGGGAAAACCGCAGTGAACTGTATTTCATAGAAAAAAAGCAGATTATTTGAGACAGTGGGCTGCAAATGAAAAAAGGAAGAAAGCACTATGGGCGACCAATGACTTACGACAAAATAAACGAGAGCGTTTGGAAATGGTTTTGTATGGCAAGAGAAGCAACTGCGCCTTTTAGCGAACCAATGATCCAAGAAGAGGCGACAGAGATTCCAAAACACCCGAATTTTAAGGGGTTTGCAGCTTCAAATGGATGGCTTTGTAAGTGGAAGTCAAGACACAACATTGTTCAGTTTTCAGTGGGTGGAGAGAGTGGTGATGTCAGCGATGAACTGGTAGGGACGTGTAGCAAGCTATTACCGCAGATTCTGGCAGGATTTGAATTAAAGGACATTTTTAATTGCGACGAAACTGGGTTTTTCTGCAGTTACATCCGTTGCAAGTGTTGCACTAGATGTAACTGCAAATTGGATTGTCTCATCTGTTGACGTACTTTTGGCCATACAATGGGCTACTGCAGCATGGAACGAGATTTCGCAAAAAAAAATGTTCTAAAATGCTTTGAAAATGTAGGTTTGTGGCTGAAATCATGAAGGCTGACGATGATGATCCATTCTTTGAGGAACGATCAAGCCTTCAATCTTTGGTTCAGGAAATTCAACCAGGCTATACTGCAGATGATTACCTGGGTCAAGACGACTGCGAGCAAATTTCTGTTTTGAGTATTGACACAACACTTTCAAATTGGAGAGAAAGTTTGAGGGATAAAGTAATAAATGAGGTGATCAGGTCTGTTCCAGACAACGAATTACATGAAAATGACGAGGAAGAACACTACGACATTGACCTACCAAAGTCGAGGCTCGTTAATGTGAAAATGGCTCTCGATGCCATGAAACAAACGCGCCTGTTTGCTGAAGAACAGGAATTGGAAGAACTTAGTAATATGGTGTTCAAAATGGCAACATACTTGGAGGAAATGCGAGTGAAAAAAAACGAAACAAATCTTTATAGCAGATTTAATAAATCCGGAATAAAGTGACATTTTAACATTTAAACATTTTTATCCTTAAATTGATATGAAAAAATTTGTTTATGTCGTTTGGCGTCAATTTTAATTTGTCTGTTTTTATCAGAATCAACAGCTCGCGATCTTATGAAACTTTGTTAATTCCAAGACCGAATTTCAACAATTTAAAGGAAAGAATATTTTAAAAAATCCATTTGTATTTAGAGGGAAAATTTGGTAACCTTTTTCATTTGGGACTGATTGCCGCTATTCTTAGGTCCACCATATAGGAAATGATATGGGGACGCATTTTGGACTGAAGGTTAGTGGGCATTATTGGGAAGTGGCCGCTAATCGGAGGTGGTCGCTATTAGAGGTTCAATTGTATGTGTTAGTTATGATTGATAAAGGATCTTTTACACAGAAATTAAATTTCTCGAGAGAAAATCAGCCAAGCCATTGATTACTCTGCTCAATAAAACTTTTGGTACTTACGATAATCCAAATACAGTCGTAACCGATAATGGACCACCATTCCTGTCATACGAGCTACGTAATTTAATGGAGGAAAACGGAATTGCCTATCACCGAATCACACCATTATGGCCACAGGCAACTGGACAAGTCGGGAGCTTTAGTAAACCATTGTTGAAGGGATTATGTACCGCCTATATAGAAAGAAAGGACGTTGAAACAGAAGCCTGGCGATTTTTGAAGCAATATCAAGTAACACTTCATTCTGTATCCAAGGTACCACCTGCTGAGATGATGTTTAGACAACGCGTTTACCTTCAAAGATGAAGTAGCCAAACTCAAAGCAGCTGACTATCAAAACCATAAACTTCATGCAAAAATTCATCCACGGCGAGTTGGTAATCAAGTACTTGTACTTTAGGGAAAGAAGAACAAAATGTCACCAAACTTTGATATTACTCCGTATGTTGCTGCTGCTATTGAAGGGACTATGTTTACTTTGAAAGTGAGAAAATCTGACACAGAATATTTACAATTTTAAGCCCCTTCTCCAGATCATCTAGGTGCCTAGATACAGGAGTGAGAGCAAGGCCATGTGTGATGAGAATGACGGACGAGAGTCGCCAGTAAATCCTGTGACGGAGAAGGTGAGGAGTAACCGTGAACAAAGACAGTAAGTGAGGACAATTTACACAAAATGAGTCAGAAGGCACGTTTCAGAATAACGTGAATATTGAACACTTTACTGCTTTTTAGTATTCTACCGTAGGTTTCTGTGCTGACCAAGACGTATTATTCCAAAGACGGGAAGATGTTGTATTATTATCTTATAAACAATGATAGAGATCAACACCATAGAAGAAGAGCCACTCACGTATGTGCAACACTGACTGAATCGAGAAGTACAAGGGACCAACAATCGAGAGAGTACAGATAAAGATGTCATAAGATACAAATGTCATATGATCATGAAATAAATATTGTTTTTCGTTTACCGGTTTGGATTATTGATTCTTACTTCTTCTATCTTCCCATACAAAAGTAATCCCTGCAGCATTGGGAACATTCATCATCAGAATCACTCTGCTGCTTAATAATTTTGTTTTGGGTCCCAAGTCGGATGGCGTATCTAAAGTATTTTATTTCCTTTATTTGTACTTTCTTTGTCAGTTTATGCTGGATATTAATTCCGATATGAAGTTCTTTAAAACTGATTATATCAGTCAGTGGTATTCGTCAGAAGCCACCAGTTATTTACCATTGCACTAAAGATAGTCTAGTTTTCTCCTCCGCACGATAGTATTAACCAACCCCAACACCGAACTAGACTTTTTCCTGTACCGAGTAGGCCTTTTTTGTGGGAGTTACACCTTTTTTGGTGAATTTACTTCTTCTAATGTTATACCTTGATTTTATATCGTCCCAGGCACCTTTTCTGTCAAGGTTTGTCGGGTAGCAGGCCACCACGAGGTAAGGGGAGGTTATAAAGGAGAATGTGTTTTGATGTGATTTCTCTCATTGTGTATGTTTCAGTGTTCTTGTATCTTATGGTAGTGGGTTTTATTTGCAGGCGTATGCTTTTACGCCCTTCGATATTAGGGTTCTCAGTAACAAGTTCGAACGAGTTGATCTTCAATGAGGTTTACACATTGATGGTATAACTGACAGGGCTAGACAATCACTGTGTAATTGGAAGGATATGTTTTGTCATTTGCATCCCCATTAAAAGTTTTGGAGCTCCATGGAATATACATGGTTTATGTCTGCTACTTCATAAATTATAATAAGGAGAATAGAAAACTTGATTTGTTGTATCTATTCCGTGTCCACGAATATCTCCATCTCTTGCTTTCTGCCACAAAATATGATAACAAGAGGTTTTTGGATTATGTTAGGATATGAGAAGGCATTTGACAATATGGACAAAGAGACACGGTGGAAACGGATGCATTATTATGGGATTCCTACGAAGTTCGTCAGCCTTGTCAGAAGGTCGCATGAGGAAAATTCCTGTCGAATTGTGCATGGTGGACAGATGTCAAACAGCTTTGAGGTCAAGACTGGAGTGAGACAAGGATGTTTGCTTTCACCATTTTTGTTTCTTTTGTCAATCGACTGGGTTATGAAGACTATCACCAAGGGAAATAGAAAGGCATTCAGTGAACCCTGTGGAACCAACTTAATGACTTGAATTTGCAGACCACCTGGCCCTTCTTTCCAACACCCACCGGAGGATCCTGGATATTCACTGACCATAGACTATCAGCAACCATGGCATTTGGTAACGAATAAAGAAACACCCTATGGACGAAAAGTTCCTTAGATGGAGATGGGGATGACTAGGACCACCTTGAGGAAACCAGCATCTAACATCACCATACAGTCGCTGTCGTAAAAAAACCCTCGAGGAAAGAGAGGAAGCGACGCAGGCCAAAGAATACGTGGTATAGATACCTTGATGATGAAGTTAGGCAGTGACAGTTTTCATGGAGGCAGCTTGCAAAAGAAGCGCTGGACAGATGTTGGAGGAGTGACCTTGATGGCCTAAGCCACAAGAAGATCGATAAATCAAATTAAGAAAGTAACTTGGCAAGTTTATTTCACCTAACCAATAAATGATTGGATACATATTTAGGGTTATGGACTACGTAGAAGGATATCAAGTATCAAAAGGGATAATGGTGGCACCTTGTAAAACTCCAGGTTTCCTGTCTTTACAGAACGCATCATACAAGACCCTTACCTTGGTTATCGCTGCGTTTTCACAACTAACAGATTGATGCGAAAGATAAGAAACCTCATTTGCCATTTTAAACCATGTGGCTTCTTCAATGATGCGAGATTGCACTGTTCTGACTATTTGCATTATTCAAAGGAGCTTGACCGTGCACAGCCTTCCATGCCAAATATTTTCTACGGGTGAAAGCAATTATATCAATAACTTTATCAAGAACATCGTTTCTTTTTGTGATGTCCAAGGAATCCAAGTCCCATATTTCATTAACATTTTTGTTGGTTTTTTTTCTTTTCCTGTTGGTTTTGGAGAAAACTATCAAGGCCATGGTTAACATGAAATACTTTGCTCATAGACAATTTTTCACCTTTTAGAAGTTCAGAGATAACCCAAGTGTTGTGCGTGTAGCTTTGTTTCACTGGGCTTCCCTCAATCAATGCCCTTGGAAACTACACAATAACTTTGAACCGCACAGTGTACCGTTGATCCAACTAAGACTCACTCGCTCGTGAGCTCAGGTGTGAGACACGCACCTGATCATCAGTAAAGAGTTTCTGGCTACCCTCATGTTCTTTAGCTCACCAGCTCATAGAATTGTACTAGGGTGTGGTCGCTTCCTCGTACAAGCAGCTAAGTGGAGCCAGGCATGAGAGTTGGGTGCCTTCAGAGAATCAGTAGTTCTATCGTCCGAATGCCAACTGATGATTGCCAGTGGATACTTTACTTCATCAGAGCCCCCCATACAATTGAGATTTTTACACTCCCGGTAGAATCGATTTGTTAATGAAAGTGCACCAGTATTTGACAAAAATACGTCAGAAGTATTTAAAGACAAGCATCGGCAATCACTTACGGGAACGTCAACATGAATCACTTCAATTAAAAACAAAATAAAAATAAAAAGTTGTCTCCTTGTGAAAAAACATTTACTAAACTATGTCTGCACACCAATGAAAAGCTATTTTGTAATTAATACGAGACGAAAACGAGAAATAAAGGACTGTTACTATGGTACCTGAAACGAGTTTAGAACTTGACAAGAAAATCTTAAGCTCTGGAGCTAAAGTATACAGTAAGGTTACTTATGAAAAAAAGGGAAATAGAAAACTTTCCCCCTTAAAGCAGGAGTAAAAACAGTTGATTTTAGTTTTTAAGTGAAAATATTTCAACTGAAGATACGTTTCAACAAGTGTAGATATCAATCCCTTTATTTTTATTCTCATTTATTTATTTTTCTTTCTTGGTACAACTAGGACAGCAGTATATTTTTAATGAAGTTGTAAACCAAGTAAAACGTTCTTCTTATTCTTTCGGGGTTTCCCTTTTCAGGGGTCGCCACAGCGAATTGACTTCCACATACGTCGGTCATGTGTGTCTTGTTCGGTAAACCCCAAATTCCCTTATGTCATCTCCCACAGTCTCTCGATCTTCTCCTTGGCCTACCCTGCTTTCTCCTGCCAGGTAACTCCATGGCCAACACCCGGTTAGCAATGTGATCCTCTTCCCTCCTTTGCACCAATACTTTTATTACTGTTACATAACGTTTTTTTGACCAAGTAAAACTTCAAGTAATGATAAACGGCAGTTCACCACAAAAAGCATGCCCTTATACGCACATTAAGTAAATTTTATTGCAACTAAATTCCTCTTGCTTGGGTACTTGTCAAAAATAACGATCTTAATAGAAATACAAGTAATATGGCCTGGAAAATTTATCAATGCTATGGGTTGTTTATATGTCTTCTTTTTAATGTCTTATTGACCTTCTTTCACGTTGTCATTTTCATAACTGTAAAGATTTTAGGTCAACCTTTAACTTTATAAATGAATTGAGACCGATACCTTCTACTTATACTCTATTTATTCGACTTTAGATTTAGGGGTGTGTGAAGTTAACCATATTTATTCTTGGCCGAAATAGTAAATACTAGAACCGTTCACCTGAGAAAACAGGACGAGTGGCAGTGTATGCCATGGCTTTGTATCGTTTTGTCTACTTGTTAATTATAACTTAATATTAAAACTTTTCCACTTCAGCACATCTCACACGAGTCCTTCCAAAACGGTTGTTATCAATGCCAGTGCTGTAATCATTTGAGAGGGTATGGTCGGTGTAAGATGCACAGTACTCCAAGATAGTAACATAGTTCCGGGGTGGGATGTCTTACGACGTAGGAGAGACGCCAATATGCACGCCCCTATTCCTTATCTTCTTTTCTTACTTAACATTCTGGCATCAACAGTACATTTTTTCGCAAATGTTCACTTTAATGTTCTACTAAAAAAGGTACCATGGGCTGACAATTGATATGGGCACTGATTTTCCTATTATCTCCTATCAGAAGATTGCAAATGCTGCCAATAAAAGTAATAATAAAAACACGGTAAAATGCTTAATATGATGATGTTATGGTCTCCACTAAACGGCTATCCAAATTCAATTATAATTAGTTATGTTGAAAGAAGTAAATCGTATGTCATGAGTGTAAGGTATTGCGACGATGTGTCATCTGAGTCATCTCCAGGGATTTAAAAAAATCGGGATTGGTAGCAAATACCGGAATTTCGACGCCTTTTCAACTTCGAAAACAATTTCTTGAAGTTTTGTCTCTCTACTCAATGAAAATGAAACTGTTTATATTTGTGCGACTCCTATCCGACATTGCAAGGTAACACGAGGCATATATATTTCCTTCAAGTCGGGAAGTAAAGTAAAATGATATTTATTTCCATATCGATTCTGATTTTAACAAAAAAAAACAACACCAAAAAACTCCCAATAAATCCGGGTATTTCAGCTACTTCTTAACAAATATAGGCCACTTGGTTCAGTGTTGGTATATAAAATACAGAAATACGAAACGCATGTAGAAGGAAAGTTATATGTGTAAAAAAATGAAATATACCAATCTACAATTGTTTCCTGAGTTTTTGCAGGTTTTATTTTCCGCAAAAATGAAAGTAATAGGTCAACCTCTTTCCTTCCAATGTTCATACCCCTTTCACAACATAATGGGCAATAAATAACCCCGGTGACAATCATCTGATAATACAAGACTTTGTATGTGGCGATAACCCACACATTAATAGACAACAGCACATATCAATATTACACATTTTAAAAGTTAATTAGATTAAGTCACATTCATTACATATCAAGCACCATGTAACAAATGGCAAGTTGCATGAAAAATGATTTACTGGCTCCATTACAACGTAATCGTGGTCTTAATAAAATATACTAGCTAAATCACTTTTTACGTGGGAAGGAGTACAGGGATGTGCAGGGCAAATGAAATTTTAGCAAATTCTGCTTGGTAACTTGAATCGAAATTACAACCACCAATACTTTTCATACACTATCTTCAGTTAACTAACATTGAAAATAATGGTCTGGTTAGACTTAAGGGGCAGACGAGCTTCGGAGTACAACAGGTGAGCAAATGCATGCCTTAAATGAAAATAGTTTCTTAGCACAATGCAGAAACAACCTGGGGTTAGTATTGTAAGTCTATTCACATCGTAGAACGTAGCGCCAGTTCCTCCTCAAATACACACTTCAGGTTGGATCTCAAACAAGTTATTGTATAAGACATGCCAGAGCATAAAAGAAACGTGGTTCTTATGTACATCGTCTTTGTATACCTAGAATACCCGTGTATATAACGGAAGGTGTATCTATTTCATTCTGATGTGCGATCATTTTCCTACTTAATGTAAAAAAATTATCTCAAATATATCACCTGCATCTTTGACATTTATAAATGTACGCATTTGCATAAACAAATATGCCCGAGATCACACGCCACTTTCCTAGTTTTACTGACTTCCCATTGATATAGAGCAAATAAACATAAACATCCGCCATAGGGCAGCCCTTAATAACGCTGCAAAAAGCATGAGCTGAATCAATTTTCTGCTTTAGGCTTAACGAAAGAAGTAAATTCTTACATCACGTCATAAAGGAATGTGGACATGTCTGTATCAGGTATATTCTAAACCATGACCAACCAAAACGTTGCCAATAATATAAAAAACAAGGGCATAAGCAGCAAAATTATTGTACATCACTGTCTAAATCTCAGGCAATATTAGGGAATCTACCGTGCAACATACTGGCCATAAAATGTAAACGCAGCGTATAAATGAAGGGAACAATACTACGGAACAATCTTTAAATGATAAAATGTTAAAACTACTTTTCCGTAGGCCCTAATTCATTAAAATAGCATAGCTGCCTTAAGATTTTCACAGCAGTGAAATGGCAGTTAATTAAGATAAAAATCCTAACACAACAGCATAAAACCCTGATAAACCAACTTTAAACGTGTTTTTACATATTCACAATGAAACGGCAAACTTTCACAAATACCCCAAAATATGTGATATTATTGGGAAGCTTTAGATGTTACGGTTATTTCTTCAATTTGTTCTACCTGTGGATATGCGTTAACAGGAGACGATTCTGAATTGATAATGTTTGTTGCATCGACACTTTGCTCCTCAGATTGACTATCCTCAGTCGCCTGAATTGTAACGGAAGAATTGATGTTTTCTTGATCACCGTCACAATCAGTGGCAGATCTTAGCATTTGCTCTGGGTCAATCCTTACTTCGAGTCCGTTGGTGGTAACAGGAACCGAGTTCAATATGTTACTCGTTTCAATGTAGCTACCGGTGGCAATGTCAATTACTGAAAAGTCCTCACTGTTGTCAGCCTGTTTGCTCGAAATATTCATATTAGTAAGTAATGACTGCATTATCGACGGGTTTACAACAACAGCAGTTTCGGTTGTTTCTGCATTTTCGCATAATGGCCCTGACCCTCCAGTGTCTGATGACAACTGATCTGTCGCCATACTCTCAGAAGGTAATTGCCCAGTTACGATACCTGATATCTGGGATAAATAAACCGCATTGGCATTATCCTCAGTAGCTGAAACAGCATCGTGGACGCCTTCCTGTAATATTTGCGCTTCTGACACTTCTTCTTCTGTACTTGATCCAGTGATCGGCATTTGAACAAGACTTTCACGGTTTAAAGGTTCTGCAGAGGAGCTTGTGGTGTAAACGTGACTCACTGTTGCGATTTCTGTAGAGTCTCTCTCCGAGTTATTCAGCTGGGTTCCATCTTCAACATCTTTCACACTAAAACTGTCGTGGTTATTTTGATGATTTTCTGTTTTGTCTGTTGTTAAAGATGAACCCATTGCAATTCCCACTGCTATGGTCTCTACCTCTTCTGATCTCATTGGGGTCTCTTTGGATTCACTCTCTTGTGCATCTGATTTTACAACATTAAACCCTGTATCACAAGAAGCTGATAACGACATAACACCACTTGCTTCGGTAACTGAATGACAAGTATTTGGGCTTTCTTCACTGTCGTCGGATATCGCAGTCTTTGAGCCCTGTGATTGTATTTGACCCTGAATCTCATTAATAAGGGCTGCTGTAACGTCCGAAATATTATTTGTTGTTATTCGCGAGCTCATCCCAGCAATTGCCTTAGTAAAGGAAGAAGATATCTGGATCACATTTCCACAGGACGACGTCGTGTCTTCCATGGTCACCGGTGGTATTTGATCTAAAGTCACAACGGGAGTGTTTTGAATGTATTTATGGTCATCATCATTATCTGGTTGGGTAATGGTGCGACTTTCATTGCTCTCGGGCAAACATGTTTGCTGTCCAGAATCTTCTGGTAAGGTCTGTAGATCCGTAGCAGCTTCAAGATTTACAGCGGGTACTTCCTCTACCTTGAATTCCGACGCTTCCGACAACCCTTCATTTTGGATCTGTGTGGCCTCTATACCTTCTCCGTGGGAAGCACTTAACCCTTGAAAACTTTGTGGCACATTTTCCATCATTTGTCCCTCTGATACAGTCTCAGTGGTAGTTGTACCGGTCTGTTGATTAGAAAACATCCCCACTGGACCAATAACAATAAACTTGTTGGAAGAGGAAGCTGCATTTATGGCAGCAAGGATTTCTGGATTTTGTAAAATATTTGCCAGGCCAGCTAAGTTTGCCTGATCTACTGGTATCACAGTCTGTGCGGTAATTTGACCAACCATTTGTTTATTTGGTGACGACTCGCCATCACCTATTTTCTCTCCCATTACAGGATCTGGGGACAAAAGCGTTTGATGATCCGACGAATCAACGACCGCAGAGGCCTCCTGTTCCATTTCCGATGTGCTTACCATTGTCTCGGCTCCTACCATGCTAGGAATAAAATGATCTCCGGCACTTTCATTGGCGTTTGACTGGAGAAAAACTTCAACAACCTGATCAAGACTAGCATTTCCAGTACTGTTTTGTTGGTTTTGTTCAAGTGATACGATTCCATCAACTTGTACATTGCTTTCATCCCCCTTCCGTGCCACTGCTGATAACAATCCAAGACCAGTTTCTACATTTATTTGGGCCTGACCATGCTGGTTTAGTATTTGTTGGTTGAGTAAATTCTGGTTTATTTGCGCCGTGGTAGCACTTAAACCTGCTTGCGAGGCGATTTTCGTCTGCACATCCTGGCGACTAGAAACATCAACAACTGAAGCAACATCGTCTAACAAGTACTGCTGCCCAATTCCCTGCAGTGATGGCTTTGACGTGCTAATATAATTCGTTTTTAGCATATTGGGAAAACTGTAGGGCTTTGACGTGGTGCTATGCGACTTTACATTTGAGACGTTACTTCTTGTGTTGCTATCATAGCTAAACGTGGTCGACGAGCCGTTTAGATCATTTCCAGTAAGACCTGGAAATGTTCTACGGTCTGGTTTTGGCTTTCTATGTGTAGTCATATGAGATGTCATGTTCTGCTTTTGTGTGAACTGGCGTCCACAGATATCACAAGCGTATGGTTTTTCACCAGTGTGTGTTCTCATATGAGTCTTTAAATTCCAAAGGAGTGAAAACGACCGGCCACATTCAGTGCACGAGTATGGTTTTTCTCCACTGTGTGTTCTCACATGATATGTCAATTTATTACGCTGTGAAAAGGCTTTGTCACAGTGAGGGCAGTGATAATTTTTTACCTGAAAAAAAACCATGTAAAAGATAATAAAAAATAAACAGGTGCTTATGTGGACATTCTTTAAATGGAAACAAAAAACTAAAGCTGAATATGAAAGAACATTTATTGGCTAATTTGGCTTACATCCTTCAACATTTTGAAGTTATAATGCTTGAGTCTGCAATCATACTTTAAGAGGAAAAAATTATGAGGCTCTCTCCTAATTGTGAATACTTATGATAAGGTCTTACATACATTGCCGCCTAAACGGAAGTTTTCAATACTGACTTGTCTTCAAAATCTGGGATTTTGGAATTTAGTACCCCCAGTCTTGTAAACCATATTTCAAACAATCAGATAAAAGTGAACCACTACACAAGGCAAGTCCTTTATGACAACAAGTAAGTTCTGCTCAAATATTCAGGGAAGTAAGATACAAAAAAATAAACTGTATAACAAACAAGTCATTTCGAAGAAAAATGAAAATATAGCAACCAAATATGCATCTTTTCCCACAAGGTTACTTTACGCTGTGCGATGTACAGCTCCTACAGAAGTTAACCTAACATAGTACGTAAGTGGTGCTCAACCGCTGTAAGGTTGGGGGTGAGAGGGTGTGAGGGTGATAGAGAATGAGTGAGGGAGATTTTAAAGATATACATATAGAGGCTTTAGAAATATGGCTATGTTAAAGAAAATGCAAACTTCGTTGTAAATTTATAGAGGAAATTCGGGTATTACAGGTTAATCACGGAGTTCGGGAAGCTCATTATGGCTACCGGATATTTTGTACATATCTTTCAGTGGCTGACATACTAAAACTAATGTAAACACAGCAACTACCCAATTATGTTAAATTTAGTTTGTTCATAAAATAAACGTACATAGTTTATACCGTTTGAATGACCTACCTTAAAATGCACTGTTTTTAAATGTTTTCTAGCTGCTGCTTCATCAATGAACATCTTATCACAGAGCGTGCAAGGCACTTCCCTTATTTTAAGATGAAATCGTTTGTGATGCCTCTCCAAAGTTTGCAGATTAGATAGCACTTTCCCACATTCTCTACATTGCACGTATCTGTCTGGACACTGGGACAAATGGTCTGGCAAATCTTCTTTTTTAAATTTTTCTCTGCAGTGCGAACAGGAATATGTCTGTCCGAGAAAACCAAGAAAAGAAAGTTTGTTTGGTAACACCATCTTCAATGATTATCAAAGTTAAAATAAATCTTTATGTTAGTTTATATTTGTGTAGGCTACAATACGTAATTTTGAAGGAAACTAATTTCTATTACCAAAACATTTGAAGAAAAAGAGAAGACATATACTGGCTTTCAAAACAAAAAAAGAGCAAAGGTTGCCATTCCTGTGGGTGAAGTTTCAAAATTTCTTTTCCATCTTGAAATCTTGGAACTGAATTATAAGTTGCTTTTGTATGCCTATCCGTCTGGAAACTAGCAAACGTAACAAGTACTGTCCGCTACAAAAATTATGCATGTTTCTGCAGCAAGAACAGTCGGTAAAGTTCATACTATCACTCAGAACTCCATATCAATTTTCCTTGGTGGAAATATTATTTCTAAAAAATTTGTTGCAAATTATAAAAGTTGGAAATAAATGGTAAAGTTTCTTCTAAAATATCCAGGTCAGTTAAGTGTATATGGTAGATAAATACGTGGGATACGGCCAGTACTCTAAAGCTGCCTGTTCCAATTTTGATAATCATGTAAAACATTCTACGGGTAGTGGTTGGACCTTAACCTGGGTTATCTCTTATAAAGAAGAAGGGGGTTCCTTGCATCCACTAGCTTGGATGTGCACCTTGAACAAGTGTTAGTACACCCCAAGCCCCTTCAACAGGGTTACGATATGATACTCCCTTGCAATAGTCTGCATGCTTCTTGAAGTAAGGGGCACGAAGAAAACAACTCTTGAGTTCAAATAAACTCAGCTGCATTTCTGGTAACTGCAACAGATCACTTATGGAGTCGTCTCAGCTATGCTGCCCCACTGAACCACATAATGCCCTGCCAAGGGGCACTATTCCGGCATTTAATACCGTGAACCGTGATTTACTTTTCAAAATCTTGAGGAGACTTGTGTGTCTTTCCAGTTTTGTCGGAATGACCTCTAAAATATATCCGAATGTGCACACACGACTACTTGTTGACGGGTAACTGGCTGTTTCCTTTGGGTACAACGGTGTAAAGCAAGGGTGAATGTTACCAACCACCAACATCAAACAGGTTCGCACTGTCCAATAGGGACATTTAAAGATAATTTGGATAATACAATGATTTGATTTCGTAAGCAACGAAGTAGTTCGTAGACGATGCAATGTAGACGATATCGAATGTAAGCCAACTAGAAATCGTATGTGGCAGTTTGCTCACATGTCAGAATGGATGACGAGCGCCCGGAAAAAGCTCTTCTTCACGGTGATCTAGCAGATGAAACTCGCCCAACTGGTAGTTAGAAATTAAGATATAAAGAAACCTGTAAAAACGTCTTAAAATGTGGAAGGCTACGGGACAAATAAAAAAATCAGTGCAAAATAGGCCTTAATGGAAAAACACTATGAAGCTAGTGTCCAAGCGACTCAACGATAGTGGAGTCAGTCAGTTTGAAAGGTGGAAAAAACAAAAACGGAGAAAGAATCAAATAATTTATTAGTTTCCGAAATTAAGAAGTCTACTAGATACGTAGTATTGAAGTATATACCGATAACCTTCTCTAACCTCTAGCAAGTATTTTTTCAGAATTCATATTACTTTGAATTATAAGCAATAAAACAAAGAGAAAGCTTTCTTTTGTATTGGATCTACACAACCTAATTTCAAATCATAATTTTTGAATGGAATATTCAAAAATTAAGCCATAGCAATATAATTCCAAGCTGCTTTATTTTTCTTTGGTAAGGACCCTGCTGAGTTAAAAGTTACTAAAGTTACATTTCAAAATGTGGAACGAATGTTTATGGAGGAAAATTTTAAAACTGCAAAGTATATTTATTTTGTATTGTGTATTTAAGTTTTAGTACCATTTTTTCGTCATATGGGGTGGATAACGTTATAGATTTGTATTACCACCCTTAAAAACTGTGACTTAAACTACCAGCAATGCCAATAATCAATATAGATTATCCTTTCCTGTTTATTTTTTTGTTTACATCAAGCCACTCTTAGAAGTACGGGCTAGTTCCACTAATACACTATCCACAAAAAAAGTTAACACATGGTCTTGTATTCACCCCTCAATTCAATTTTAGGGCAACATTACCACTCAGTTTGTATATACTAATGAATTGTACTTGTTTACCTAAATCTAACTCTATCTACATATATCTTCAATACACTACATACTCAATGTGTGAATACAATAAACAATAATTAGAAAATGAACCCATATGCCGTAAAATAGAGATATGAAAGAACTAAAAAAAATTTCCAGGCAATCAAAAACAATAAATTATTCTTTTAATCGAACTATAATAATTATATTCTGACAAGCCTGTTTATATCTTTTAAAGCAAGCCAGCGCGTTGGTTATCGGCTTCAAATTACTATTAGTGCTAGGAAATTCATCATGGTGGTCAATGTGTGATTCAGTTTATCTATGTAAAACTGTAGTTACCATAACGACAGCATGAAAATTTTAAAATAAAGGTCACAAAATTTTCTCTAAAGAGACCCCAACATAAATGTTGTCATGTCATCAGCAAGCCATCTAACATAAAATTCAATGAAAATCATACAGCTGAATAATTACCTCGGGTTCTCTTAATCCGTCCTGGTCATCAAGAGATTTTTCTGGTGGCAAGCCAAAAAACAGACTGTCATCAACCTCATCTTCCTCTTCATCCACTTCCTCTTCCTCTTCTTCACTTTCTGGAGGCAAAGGGACCAATTCTTCTTGAAATTCTTCTTCTTCTATTTTCAAGCGTTTACGTGGCCTCGACAGGATTTTTGTTTTTGTATCTAACTGGCTTCTTGAAATATCAGGTGGTCGCTCATCTTCCCCACTATCACTGGGATCATGTTTAATACTGGGCTGCTCCGTTGCCTTCGCTGGTTTTTTTGCTGCTGGTCGCTATCAGGATACCAAGGCATTAAAATTCTTAAATTTTGGTAACAAAGTACATCGACACACAAAAATGCACTGTTTTAAAGTACACAAATGTAGAAATACCGCCTGAACAACCCACTACGGTAAGTTAGTTTAGAATATGGGTGATCCATACTACTGGAGTGAAGTACCTGAATTCACAGGACGCTTTACAAAAAGGTGACCGTTTTACAGAAGCATAAACTCATTATGTGCTTTAAGTGATTTTCTACAAAGGAATAAACTGGTTAGTTACATAAGCTGGCTTTTTCAGATTGTCTGTTGGTAATTACTTACTTAAAAACATGTTGTTCTTTGAAGTAGTCAACAGATTTTGAGCAACAAGCTAGAATTAAATTTCACTACTTTTACTATGGCAATTAAACGAAATATTCTGTCAGAATTCCCTTTTCTAGTTTAGCTAACATTGCATCCATCCGTTTAGTTGTACAATTAATCTCTTAAGATAAGCTGCGACCCTAAGTCTCTTCTCTTTGCTGACCATGCCGACGTTTCTTTGACGGGTGTTTCTTCCAGCTGATATTTAATGCGATCCACAGGATTTGTATATGTTCCATCAAATGATGTTTTCTGGTGTTTTTTTAGTGTCCATGTTTTTGAACCATAGAGCAGGTCAAAGAGCAAAAAAAAAAGGGGGGGGGGGATTACATCGAAGAATGGTAACAATATCAAGTCGGTCAAGGAATTCATTTACCTTGGCAACAACACTGAATCAATGGAAAGTGACATCAATATCCACATAGCAAAAGCCAAGAAAGCCCTTGATGACTTGAGTACCATTTGGAAGTCCTCCCTCTCTGACAACCTTAAGAGAAACTGCTTTAAAGTAGCAGTAGAACCTGTCCTGCTCTTAACTTATACACCTCTGAAAACAAACCGAAGTCACACAATTAGAAAACGTTCTCTCTCAGTTGATCCAGAAATGTTACTGGATATTACCAATTTTCCTATGCCAAGTTAATCTCCAATGATTGTTATGACATAGCTTTGTTTTCCCTATTCTCCTCGCCATAACACTGTAGCTAATTCCATAAATTATTGTAGCAAGTTTGCAGCTAAAAGCATCAATAATAAACAATAGATTTTTTTTAGCTTTTAATTATTTGTTGACTTTAGCAAGGTTGTTTCAAAATCAAATCATTCCAAAGCTTACAAAAATGTTAATAGTGTTTTGGCAGTTTCTGTGGCACAGATGTACAAAAAATGAAAGTACATTTACAGTAAATTAGTAGGTACAATAAACTAGAAAAATGTTGTTTTTGTTTTTGCTAAGAATACACATAGATGTACTACATTCTTCTTGATTCTGACCTACACAACATGATACTTTTTTTTCTTCTAAGGTTTCTTCCAACTATGAATTCAGTAGGATAAAGTTTGAATGTGAAATAAAATGTTAGCCTGGAGCATTAACAAATGCTAAAAAGCAATGACACTTTTTAATAGTAGTGTGGTGATCAGTTACTTCAAGACACTAGCTATAACTAAACTACAAAATACAATGCCACAGAACATGGAAATATACTTCAAAAATTAAAACTCTAAAAAATTTAAACATGCCATCAGAACTGAAATTCATTTTTTATAACAAAAGTACATGTCATGTGACCTTCTTTACTCTATTTCCCACTTTTAAATTCTTGTGGCTTTCAGGTATTAAAACTTGTTGATTTTTTTGCTCTTGTGAAAAAGTTTTGTTCGGTACATTTACCCTATTATCCCATTTTACTTAAGTCCAGGGTGAAGCCTCATCCTCATTGTTGACAGAACCAGCTTGCTATGAAAATGAAATGCACTTCTACATGAGTTCAGTATTGGCATATATAATCTTAATAATGGATCCAGTGATAACCAAAATAAATGGACAAATATGAGTTGATCTGGGAATTGCTGAAAGCTTTGTTGAGAGCAAAAGTTCTGTTTAAAGTTTAAAGCCAATTCTAAAAAAAAATTTTTTTGATTCTAAAAAAAACCAATTGTCATATATAAATAAATAAAAACAAACAAACTTGGTAGACAGAAGCCAGAGAAAACTTTAACACTGATTTCCTTAAAGAAACTATCAACTGGTGATTCAAATCTCTTAATCTGGCCCTAAACTAATTGATACGGAAACATTGCTTATATAAAGAAAATGCCTCATAAGAAATTAAGTAAGAAATCCATTTCAGAAAATTCTATGCTATGAAATGTATTTGTTTCTTTGCAAAAAATATTGATTGAATAACAGTAGCTACACAGATACCTATATTTTTTATTTGTCAACTGTGCCAGCTTCCAAAGAAATATCAATACAAATTGGAAACCATACCATAGATAAATGTGACCTCAATGGGGTCTGGTATAACATAACAAACAGGTACAAAACCACTGTTCTATTTGCAATACAGGGACAGGCAGTACAAAGTTACTCACCATTGCTATTTAAAAGAACAAAGTGGTGATTGGTCTATCTGAATATGGGTTGGGAGGAAAATCCTTGGTAGCATTGATGGTCAAATTGAAAGGGTCAAGCTGAAATGCTTGAATGTGGTAGGAAAATCTATCCAAATATTATACAATGCAAGGGTTACTACATTAAAAAAAAATACTTTATGCATTCTTAGTTCCAACTGGGTTCAAAAAATATATATACAGGCCAATTAAGTGTGTTGAAACCATCCTTCTAAGGCCTATCAATTGTGTGCTTAAAAGCCAGCAGAAAAGCTCTAGCTGTCACTATGGAAGACAACTGTAGAGTGGATTCTTGTGGGAAGGCATTCACTCTTAAGGACTTTATAAAAAAATCTATTGCCACATCATTAGCCTCACAATGGACAACTCTCATAAAAACAAACTAGTAAATTGCCATTTCACTGTCAACACAAGTACAAGGGAGAATGAGGTGCAGATGGAAAGGCAATATCAAAGACAAGGGAGCAATGGGGCTCAAGAGCAGATGCGCAGGACCATATACAGTTGAGATGCCATATTTGCCACAACAACCCCTGACAAGGGAAAAGTCAGAGAAAAAAAGAAGAAGTCAAAGCTCCTATGAAAAAAAAGTATAAAGTAATCTTTAAGAGTTCAAATATTCTGTAATATTTGTTTTGCTGCTTGCAAATGCACTGCTGGTCTTTTTGGTTTCTATAAAGCTCTACTTGTCTCCGAAGAACCTGTGTCAAAATATTCTATTTCACTCCTGGTTTGAGCCAGTCAGCCATTGTTTATTAAAAATACATTTTATGGTGAAAAATTTATATTGGGGTATGTTTTTCTAGACTTAAATATTTTTATTGTAAGGCTGTTCTTCCTGAATTTTTTACTAACTGTAAAAAGCATGGATTGCAACTGTATGTGCATGGTGGCTGTCATTTAAAGTAAGATGATATGCATATGATAAATGTGCATAAGTTCTAGCTAGTGTAATAATTTAATCACTGAGGTATTTTCATTAGACAGCTCACACACAAACATCAAAAATAGGTATTTAAACATAAAGTTTCTGAGAGAAACTTAGATGTTTAATTGCCATTTTTCTCATATAATGTGGTGCATCAGACTAAATATACCTAAAAACTCATATATCTAAAATTATATTGCCTTGCCAATAAAAACTTTGTTTCTTCTGTTACGGATAGCATAGAATATCCCCACAGTACAGCATTTTGCAGTTATCAGAATAACACAAATTTGATTGTAACCAAAACCAAAATTAAACCAAATGTCTCAAGTTTCAAATGTGCATTCAGCTTTGGTAAAGGCTTTTCATAGCAATTTTAACATAACATGATGCATGAACTTTACAAGTAGCCTATCAGGAAATATGGTTCTGTATGAGCAGAAGTATAACCAAGAAATTAATAAATTGTGTACAGGATATGTATGCTGACTGTGCAATAGGGGGTAAAGTGCAGAAAGCTAGGAAGCTATGAAGTCAGAACCACTTAGGGTTGAAATGGGACCACACCAGGGCTTGGCATTCGGTCCATTCCTTTTTGCAGTAGTCATGGCCATGCTCACCAATCTAAAAGGCAACCACGCTCTGGAAAAACAATGTTTGCAGATAATGTTGTTTTGATCAATGAAAAGAAGGAAGAAGCAGAAAAAGAATTAAACAATTGGATGGAAGACTTGGAAAAAATGGGCACGACAGTTAGTTGATTCAAATCTGAGTACTTGTGCAATAAAAAGCAGCAAACAGTCCTCCAATCACAGTCACAGGTGTGGGCAGCCAGAAACTAGATGCCAATGATTTTGGTAATGTTTAATATCCCATTTCTGAAAATGCTTGTTGCAGAGATAAACTGAGTTTGTAACTTAAAACACACCCATTCCATCTACCTCATTAATTAATTCATACCTATCAAGTTTCTCTGGATTCTCTTGCAGAAATGAAAAATACAAGCCAGTATATGCAGATTCAGTGTTATAAGATGCAATATAACACCCAAATGCTGTAAATGATCTGCCTAGAGACTTTTTCTTGGCCTTTTTATTATCTTATATTTTCATGTCAAGCATTTTTTTATCCATTTTTGTATAAATTTCATGTTGCAAGTAAAGGTAAAATATACAATAGTTTTTAGGCTATACCTATAACTAAAACTCTGTAATTTTCTGCAAAGTCAGATAAAATATATACTAAAAAACAAACAAACAAAAAACAACATAAACACACATTAAAGTCACATTAATTTGATGGAAAATCTGTGAATCTTGTCACCCACATTAATTTTTCTGTCTACGCCATTGGATTGCATTGGAGAATGTTGGTATATATTTTCATTTCAATGTTAATGTTTTTCTTTGATAGGCCTTTCTTACTTTGATTAAATACAAATAACTTAAATGAATGATTACAAAGGTGTGTGGATGGATGTTGAATATTGTGGTGTTTAATATGTTGACCCAGTGTTGAAAATATAATACACAATTTTCAAAATGGTGGTATCTTTCAGGAGAGTGGGGTTGGAATACAGGTCAAGTACTAAATTGTTTTCAAGTTTTATTTTTCAAATTGCCTACTTTATTTTATTGCTTTCTTTTAATGCTGACAGGTTTGGGCTTTACTATGTTGATTGTTTTTGGAGGGAGTTTATTGCACCAGTGAATAGGTCTAACAATATTATTCAGCTTTGCTGAGAATTGCATTTACCAAAGTTCTAATTTTCCATTCACCCCTCATGATCTTATTTTGTGATCCTATTAAATTACAAAGATAAAAATGAATAAAAAAAAAATTCAACCATTCAAAAGAGGTCAATTCTTGTTTTCTGGGGACTGAGATTTTTGAGACAACTGCATGTGGGTCCATTTTAAGAGCCAAATAATAAATTAAAACAATAATTTCTATTATTTAGTCATCTCAAAATTAACAACTTAGCACATAAAATGAAAAAAAAGTTTTGTCACCACTGTTCTGAATTCAAACCTTGGTTCTTCAAAATTCAATTTTTTCCACTAGTGAATTTTCAGCAATTTTAGGCTGTCTTATGACCCACATGTTAAAGAATAATTTTTTAGCAATTTTTTTATGATGCTGCTTCTAGAAATATTCTGGTATATCACTTCTTGGGAGGCTACTAAAATTGAAGCAAAATAATAATGGCCTTCCACTTAGCAGAAAAATTTATTTTAACAACCACAATTGTGCAAAGTAAAAATTGGAAGCTTCAAAGAACCATACATTTTGAATGGCATAAAATGTTTAAAGCTAAAATGTTTCGCCTGCTTTTATCTTAAATGTATGCTCACTACAACAGAGAGTTATGAAAATATGAGGTGATGCATTTGACATGTAAAGAGCCTTATTATAATAAACCCTAAAAGGTCATATTCAAGGAACGATTTCCATAATAAGTAGGCATAATTGGTATTATGGCCTATTCTATAAGGATTCTGAAAGTGTGTTGATCAGTGAATCTTCAATCTGATTTTAGACTAATTACCCTTGGGTTAATCACTTTTCAAGCCTTTCATCACATGTGGAACATAATTTCTTGCTACTTGCATGCATCCCAGAACAGTTGCAGACCATGGATTCAACTAAAACATTCAGGAATATGACCAATCAACAAATCTGTACAGTAACTCCTCAGACCCCAAAGATGGCTGCTGCAACGACAACCATGAGCAACAAGCCAACATCAACTCACAAAATTAAGTGTTAGTTACACCATGACTGTGCATTCTCTGTGTCTACACCCCATACTTTAGCCGGACTTTATCTCAAATTCACTATTAAAGTCATCCAAAGTTTTCAGGATAACAAAGTGATCTAAAGTCAGGCCTTACTCTTTGAAGGATAAAATATCTGAGTAGATGAAGAAAAAATCTAAACTATGGTACCAAATAAATATCTATCTTTCTAAACAGGGTACCAGGAATACATCTAAAAGCTAATAAATGGGTGTCACTGTAAATGGTAAGGTTCAACATATTGAAAAACAAAACAAAACAATCAGACTCCACTGCACCTCAAATAAAATGTTTTAACTAAGCAAGTGACAAATTGGTATGATAATAAATAAATACTTTATTATTTAATTCAAGACAATAAGCCATTGTAATTCTACTCTTGCATATTTTATCAAAAAATTATAACTATTTAGAAAAAGAGTCAAGTTTGGAAAATGTCATATTAAAAAAAGCAGGGTCTGAATAACCTCAGGAACTTAGAAATATTAATAAGTTGAGAGATCCTATTTAACACTGTTGACTCAGGTAGGAAGCAATGAACATGTGGAAGTAATAAATGCCAGTAACAATAATCTAACACTACCATAGTGAAGATGAAGTAATACTGTTGATAAAGTGAAAGAGTGATATTGTTGTTAATACTTCAAAATACAGAAATAGAATTAGACAAAAAACTGAGGCATTTTCATGACAGTTCAATGTAAGAGAGAATAGAAGACACATTATTTTGGAATGAGACAATGAAAAAAGAACTTCAATGGCAATACAAGAAATATACAGCAAAAACCCTCTAGGATATATAACATGTGGCTCTAAGCATTCTACTAGAAGGTAGGAGCAGCATGTGGTATATGCAATGTCTTGTTTATTCTTCTAGAACCTTGAGTAGGTTCTTCTGGATCAAAACTCTACTTTAACACTTTATCTTAATTGTGTTTAAATTGTCAAGGATATCCTAAAAGTGTAAATAAAAATTAAAAAATTAATCTTCATGATAAACCATTTCACTAAGTTTACATATGTCTATTCATGTAATTAATGCGTTTTGAAGTAGGATGATATGCTGCTGATGAATTTTTAACATTAAATGAGTCCCACCTACTATCAGCTCTTTGTAATGCCCTCTTTACCCCCAAAACCTTTATTTTAACTTAAAACTTTTTTTCTGCTGTTGTCATACCAAGTTATGCCAATTCATTTAAAAGCAATTACGTCTTAAACTTTTCAAAAATACAAAATGGGTATCTTTATGGTTGACTGCACTGAATGTGCCTGTACAGTAAAGCTTAGAAGTTGGCCAAAAATCAAACTTGAAGTAAAATGCAAAATATTTCTAACCTTCCGCTTTTCCTTGATCCCCTGTCCTCGATTACTATTTGAACCTTTACTTCCCTTGGTGGCTCCTTTCGATGCAGGCTTCTTTTTGGCATTAGCTGTTCGCTTATTTTTCTTTGCATTTCCTTTACTTGCAACGGATTTTTGACTTCGCCCCTTTTGCTGAGGAGAAGATAGATCAATAATTTTTCTTGGTTTAGGAGTTCTTTTACTGCGGGTTTCTAAAGAACTTTGATCAGCGTTATTTCCAGATGTAATTTTGCTACTGGTGCTCTGGTCATTATCCTTATCCACTTTCTTGTCCTTATTGGGGCTTCGATGTGAAGATCTTGGAACTGTAACTTGCAAAACATTCCGTTTCTTTTTACTTTTTCCAGCTTTTGCCTTTGGCATCTTTATTTCCGATAGCCTGGTGAATATGGCGTCGACGGGTAGAGGTAATGAGAAGATCAAATCTACTTAATCAGCGTGCCAACTCCATCCGATTCATTCGTGTAATGGTCTCAACGAACTAAACAAAAGACAAATTAAAATTTGTAGTCAAATGTAAAGCTTTTTAGCGCTAAAAAATACTGTTTTGCATCGAAAGAATTTCCTTTTGCTCGCTATCAGGAAAAAAATGTTTCTGCCGCCATTTTTCGTTGTATCGCAACCTTTAGTTTCTAAAATGCCGATATAAAATTAAATTAAGGATAACCTTCAAAGCTTACAATTCGTTAACATAACAACTAGGTATATAAGTATTAAGAAACCTATTATCACTATAATATCTAACTCTGGAACCCTGCACCAGTGGTACGATTGTTGATATTCAACGCCGCCATTTTGCGGCCATGTTGAACATCGCCATCATGGGTCCACCATATTGTAAAAACGTGAATTCGGTAGGTCTTTCAATTCTGAAAACTCAGATATTGTGCTGAAAGCCAACAAAAATTAATAAAGCAGACGACATACCTCACCTCCTTCGGCGAAAACTCAAGAGCCTGTAAGTTAACGTCTAAGCTTAAGTTCCAACCAAGAGGTAAACTAAGTTTCTCATCCGACATGTTCTTTGGAGCTTTAGTGAATCTCATTGAGCCATTCACTAACTCCACACAATCACGCCTAACATTGCATACTAATTTGCATACATTAACAATTGCCGAGCGTTGAAGAAGAAATAACGAGCTCTGAGTTCTGCACACTTCAAAACATGAATTACATTTTTTTTTATTTTCCGGCAGGTAAAAGTTATTTTGAATTATGTTGTTTTTCTTGAGAAAATATTAGTTACTGCCACTCAGATTGCGGATCCTGCTGCAAGGAGAGCGGAAAGCGAGCAACAAAGAGTACAAGAATTAAACCCTTTTTTGTAATAGTTTTACCTGCTGCCACAGTTCCAACCAGCCTTTCGTCCGACAGGGATGGGTATTTCCTCAGATGAAATGAAAGTGGGGGGTACCTTATACTTTTAGGCAAATAAATTTCCTTACTTGACAATTACTCAGGACAAGAAAGCCTTGATATGTTACACCCCCAAAAAGGATAATGGCAGTTCATTTCTAAAAAATGGCCAGTCAATCCAAAAATTTGCAAACAAGCTTAAGAGGTAATCAGGTTATTAAAGATAAATTAGGCAGTGTGTGAGGGGCAGAGTTTTCCTCTGGGTGTACTGCAACACGGAGTTCCTTGGACAAGTTACGCTCCCCAGCCTAAGGTTAAAAATCCACTGGTAGGCTTCCAGAGGCCGAAGCTCCACTGGAAATCACATGCTGTTCCCTCCCGGTAGGTAAACTTACATATGGAGACCTATTTCTTTTAAAATAATCATATCATACCCCTAATGGTCTGGCGATGGAGGAATATTTTTGGATGCTTAAATGGATACTCGAAACCTAATTTTTATTTTTCTTAGGCCTTACATGCTTGTAATCGGGTTTTATCATGGTCTTCCCCGAATGGTTGTTTCCTTCATTTCCTCCAAGAGCCATGAAATATTTTTAGAAAATCTTGTTTCCCTGAGTTGTAAAAGGACAGTCGTTGATGTTCTACCTCATTGATGAAGAAAATATCAGTCAAAGAAAATACTGCGTGGCATGTACTTTATTAATATTTTAGCAATGTTACTTAGTATTTTCCCCTCAAGAACCCTACATAAGGCATCTTTCAGAACGAATTTTGTTTGCAAGTTTATTTGAACCATTCTAAAGCTCCCTTACATCGATAGCTAACAATTATCAGGTTTCATTACAAACTTGGCTTGTCCTTGGAGCCAAATATAAAAGCTTCAGGTTGCCAAATGGTTGTGTATATGGTAACAGATAGTAAAAATACCCTTACATTATTCTTCTGCTGTTGTTACTAGGTGAGGCTAATATAATATTCATTGTTGGCCTCTTAGCCTATTTTACTTGTTTACTAATCCGTGCAGAAAAAAGTGTAGTAATTCATCGAAGGTTCATCTCAAATTTCTACTCTAATCCCTGGATTCTCCCGTGGTGGATCGGGTTGGCACTTTGAACCTACACGTTTTTTTCTATTTTTTAAGACCTTTGGAATTACAAATTGCATGCAGCTATATAACGCGTTCTACCAGCATATTCTAATCATGTTCATTCATTTCGACCTTTCTTGGTGTCAATCAAGAGCATATATGATAGGAGATAGGGGCATCCCAGTAGAGCTTATTTTGATGCTACCGTGACAGACATTTTTTGGTGATGAAACTTATATGTGAACTGAAAGAGCATAATTTGTTTTTAGATTTCTCACCAAAAAAAAAAGAAAGTTGTGCAATGGACTGTTTTGAAAATGTATCAGTGAAGAAGATGAAGATATAGGCACCAGGACAAAGCATAAGAGTACATTTTCTGGTCAATTTCTATGAATCAAATTTGACGAATTGAAAAACAGATACGACAAGAATATCCTAAGAAAATAGATGGTAATGAGTTGTAAACGAGCTGTACAGAAAGTCGCATAATGTAAACTGTCTGTTGGTCAAGAAAAAGAAGCAATTTGAGGACACCTTAAGTTTCCACCGTGCTAGCTAAATAGTTGGAAGCAAGGGGAGCAGTCAAAGGAAAAGGGACAAGATCAGGTTGGAAGTTCGCTTGAACAGTTAGTTCTTGAAAATATACTCATCACAAACGACTTATCACCAATTTGCCGACATTGCTAGAATGTAGAAAGGAGAAATTTACTATACAGAAAAAAAAAAGTATATATATATCCACAGCTATCCCATGTAAGCTAGCAGTCCGGTCGAATCCTTAAAACTTAAAATAATTTTGTAAGGGTACAAGGGCAAGTGGTCCTGAATCAGGAATAAATGAGATTATAAACATACTCAAGGAGGGCCGTATCAAGCTCAGGAGGTTTTTTGCCTGCTAGAAAAAATATCTGCTAGCTTATGAAATAAGAATGGGAATTAACCTATTTATTTCACTTACACGCCATATTTTCCAACTCCTCCACCAGAATCAGTGTTCAGTAAGGAGGACAAGGCTGGAGCTGCCTTTTGTTCAGATAAAACCTACCAAGAGTAATCGATTTCCAGGGTTCTAGAAACCTTTGCCAAATCCCAGACATTTGGTTTGGTTTAATTAAATGTTGCATGTGTCAAATATATTTGGTTACGCAACATTAAAATAGCTGACGTGGACCCACAGACATTTGCTTTAACTCGGTTATTTTATCATTTTATCAAGTTAAGTGCTGCTTCTCATTCTTTTCAGTGAATTGCAGCTTCTCCATTCTGACATTATCACAATTTTAACACCATGCGTGGTTGCATTTTTGTTATTTTAATTCATCATGATAAACCAATATCTAATGATGTTCATTTAGCAAGAGAAATCAACTGCTCGTGTCTGACTACTGATTAACGTATACATCATAAACAAGATAATATTGAAATGCATATTTGCACAAACATAAACATAATTTTTTATTAATTTATCAAAAAATTATTCAATTTTTAGTTTGTGGTAGAGTGGTACAGAAATGGATTTTGACACATCTTATCTTTCTTTCCTTTTAAAATAAGCTTAAATATTGTTAACTTAGCAATTTTATCTCAAATTAGTTTAGTTTTAATTGAGAGCGCCTCAGTGGCAGAATGAAGAAAAGAAAGGTAAAAGAAAATGCTGCTAAGGTAAATGACAAAGGCTTCTACTTGGTACATTATGTTGTCAATAGACGTACTATAGATTTGGAAAAAAATGTTACAAACTACTAACCTACTGAACTACTGAATGATTCAAATTACTAAGTTTGAATCATGTATGAAAGACAGAGTATTTGTAGTTAGAAATAAAGGAAGAGTTAACAGCCACAGCCACATTTATAAAATGCCGAGGGTCGATAAATTTTACTTTCCAATGATCTAATATGATAAGAAGTATCAGTAAAGTACAGTACATTGAGACGAATAAGCAGCATCCTCAACCTTTAAACCAACATAAAGTGAAGTCAAATCACTGCAGTCTTCAGCAAAGTGTGGCACCAATTATTAGTAATTTGGAAAATTTAGTGACTTTGCCATCACCAAACCCCATTCATAACAGTTCTGGTTTTGGCAAACAAGATATTAAAATAAATTTGATTGGACATGGTATGCTGTTGCCAGATGCTCCTACAAAACCATCTTGTTCTGAAAGAAGTTCCACCCAGAAAAATAATACTACTTAGTATTAAATTGGGTATATACCCACCATATAACTTGGCAGCAACACAGATGACTAGATTGTATGAAATTCTAAAAACAGCCATCCTTATCAAATATACTCTTGATCACAGTTTATATATGGTAGTGCTGAACCAGGACGATTGTCCCAAGTCTTTAACAAATCCTGGAACCATTAAAATAACTTTCAATACATTATCTTAAGATTTTCTTTTTGGTAGTAATCGGTTGAGAGACATCATCACGGAATCAAATGTTATTGCAGAAGGGTCAGTAGGACAGATTCTAAATGGGTTTCCAACAGTTCATGTATGAGACATGTTTTAATCGGTTATGGAATTTTTTTTCATCCAGTGGAAGAAAGCCTCAAGGAAGTACCAGAACAAAGAATTAATTCCTAAAACTGACATAAATACCCATTTTAATTAATCAAAACGATGCAGTATTTCTCCGCAGAGGTTTGCATGCAGACAAGGTATCAATTTCCGATAAAGACGACATTGAAGTCATTACCATCTGCACAAAGGGAATCTCTGTCACTTCAGTGTATAAACCACCCTCCATCATTTTTGACATTCCCCCTAATGCCACCAACGACCGGATCAACGTGGTTATGTGAGATTTTAACAGCCACAGTGTCAACTAGGGTTATGCTGAAAGTAATGAAGATGGTGAGCTGGTTGAGAACTGGGCAGACTCCAATCAACTGTCTCTCATCCACGATGCTAAGCTACCTCCTTCCTTCAACAGCTCCCGATGGAAAAGAGGGTACAATCCAGATTTGATTTTTGCATCAGATGCCATTGCCAACCAATGTGAGAAGATTGTCCTGGACCCAATTCTCCACACCCAACACCCTCCAGTAGGTCTCAAGATCACTGCAGTCATTTCTCCTAGCACTGCCCCTTTTAGGTGACGTTTCAATCTGAAGAAAGCCAACCGGGAAGGCTTTGCCGAGGACCTAGACTCTGCCATTATGGATCTTCCAGCCACTTCAAACAACTATGACGCCTTTGTGGAATCAGTCAAGTCGTCCTCTCGTCATAACATCCCTCGTGGTTGCCGTACAAATTACATCCGAGGCCTGACAGATAACTCGAAGGTATTTTATGATAACTACATCTTGCATTTTGAGAACGATCCCTATAGTGTTGACACCATAGAGCTTAGCGAAACAATAGCTTATTCCATCACAGAAGAAAGACGGAAGAAGTAGCAAGAAGTAATTAAATCAATCGATTTGACCAATTGTAGTAGGAAAGCCTAGAAGACTATCCGTATCCTAGGAAACGATTACACAAAGATACAACCAAGGCCACAAGTCACTGCTGACCAGGTTGCCCATCAACTTCTGCTGAATAGTCGGGGTAATCCTCAACAACGTAGTCAGAGGGCTAAACTTAATCAAGTGTCTGATGCGCCTTCAGAAGACTCCAGAGGTTTCACAAGGCCTTTCACCATGAGTGAACTAGAATCTGAAATGAAGTCTATGAAGAAAAACAAAGCTGCGGGTCTTGATGATATTCTTGTAGAACAGATCACTTTGGATCAGGTGCACGTAGATGGATTCTCAGTCTGATGAATGAATGTGTCGATTCCAGCAAGACCCCAAAGATGTGGAGAAAATCAAAAGTCATTGCCCTACTAAAACCTGACAAAGATCCTGCCATCCCTAAGAGCTACAGACCAATACCCTTGCTCTGCCACACGTGCAAGCTGTTCGAACGCCTCCTCATGAATTGCATAGCTCCCTTTGTTAATGACATACCTATTCCAGAGCAAGCAGGCTTCAGACCTGGGACGTCATGCACAGGCCAATTGCTGAATATAACCCAGTTCATTGAGGGTGGTTTTGAGAAGAATAAAATCACGGGTGCTGCAATTGTTGATCTATCTGCAGCGTATGACACAGTCAACCACCGCATACTAACAAGAAAACTGTATAAGATGACGTCAGATGTCAGGCTTACCCAGCTGATCTGCAATATGCTATCAAATCGTAGGTTTTTTTTGTAGACCTCAACAGCAGTAGGAGTAGATAAAGGACACAAAAGAATGGACTTCCTCAAGGTAGTGCCCTCGCCCCCCTGTTGTTCAACATCTCCACTAATGATCAATCTACCCAACCAGACACAAGATGCTTCCTCTATATTGATTATTTGTGTATTGCCTCGCAGAAGAGTANGCGACTACAGCAAGACCCAAAAGATGTAGAGAAAATCAAAAGTCATGGCCCTACGAAAACCTGACAAAGATCCTTCCATCCCTAAGAGCTACAGACCAATACCCTGGCTCTGCCACACGTGCAAGCTGTTCGAACGCCTCCTCATGAATTGCATAGCTCCCTTTGTTAAGGACATACCTATTCCAGAGCAAGCAGGCTTCAGACCTGGGACGTCATGCACAGGCCAATTGCTGAATATAACCCAGTTCATTGAGGGTGGTTTTGAGAAGAATAAAATCACGGGTGCTGCAATTGTTGATCTATCTGCAGCGTATGACACAGTCAACCACCGCATACTAACAACAAAACTGTATAAGATGACGTCAGATGTCAGGCTTACCCAGCTGATCTGCAATATGCTATCAAATCGTAGGTTTTTTTTGTAGACCTCAACAGCAGTAGGAGTAGATAAAGGACACAAAAGAATGGACTTCCTCAAGGTAGTGCCCTCGCCCCCCTGTTGTTCAACATCTCCACTAATGATCAATCTACCCAACCAGACACAAGATGCTTCCTCTATATTGATTATTTGTGTATTGCCTCGTAGAAGAGTACATTTGAGACAGTTGAAGTCTCCCTCTCGAATGCACTGGACCTGCTCATCCCTTACTATCCCATAAACCACCTAAGAGCCAACCCAGACAAAACACAAATTTGTGCATTTCATCTGAAAAACAGGGAAGTCGATCGCAAGCTACAGATTAGCTGGTACGAGAAGAACCTGCAGCACATCTCAAAGCCAGTCTACCTTGGGGTGACTTTGACAGGTCTCTCACCTACAAAGAACACCTCACAAAGACCAAAGCTAAAGTGGCATCAAGGAACAGCATTCTCAGGAATCTTACCAGCACAAAGTGAGGTGCTGATGCCAAGACAGCACGTACAACAGCGTTGGATTTATGCTTCTCTGTAACAGAGTACGCATCACCTGTCTGGTGTAGATCAGCCCATGCCACCAGAGTTGATAGAGTGCTAAACGCGGCTTGCCGTGCTGGCAGTGGCTGCTTAAAACATACAAAGGTTGACGACCTATACCTACTTAGTGGGATTGCTCCACCAAGCATTTGGAGGACTGTTGTATCCCAGAAGGAAAAGCTGAGACAAAAAACTGACACCCGCTACCAACTCTACAATCATGAGCTAACATAAAAAAGGCTAACATCAAGGCACAGTTTCCTGCACTCTTTAGAGGCTCTGAACAAAAATCTGGACAAGGAGCGTGTCGCTCTGTAGACAGAACATCTTACCCAAGCCCCCCACACAGTGTCTTCTATAAGGCCAAGCGAATCTCTTCCATCTGACGCCAGTGAAGCATGGCTACTCTGGTCTTGCCGCAATCGATTGAGAACTGCTCTCGGCCGATGCAAAACAAACCTGACAAAGTGGGGTTTTAATGAGGATGGCGAAATCTCTTGCCAGTGTGGAAAGGTTCTGACAATGCAACATCTCCTTGTCTGCCCATTCCCCCCCACATCCTGCATCCAAGAGGACATAGCTGATCTAACTCCTAGTGCCAGACAATGCATCCAACACTGGACTGGAATCATCTGATATTACGTAGTGACTCGAGAAGAAGAAGAATAATAATAAGAAGAATCGAAACGGAGTAAACAAAAAGAAACTTTCACTTGATATAAAATGATCAATTGTTCAAAAATTATTTCCGTTAGTTCAAAAATTATGGCAAGTGTTACATTTAGTTGGAACTCTGGATCACTTCCCATTACGCTACATGGATTTTTTGTTACCTTTATTGGACTTGCTCAGAGAACCAAGAAAAAGAAACTAGTCCCTTTCCTTGTCTTTAATTGGGGAAGTGATACTATGGTTTTTTTGTGTACAACCCCACTGCCTATTTATGTTACCTATCTTGGCACAAAAAGACATGACATCCCTTCCCCATGCCTACCCTAATGTTCACTCGTACTTAGAATACAGGTATTTTCCCGTCAAATTGTAACAGATTTGGCCAATTACCAATAAAAATAATGATTGAAGGGATCGTCACCAAAGACACTCAAACAGCCGGTGAAACAAAAGGCCTTAGTACAAAATCAAACACTATTATATCAGATGAAAAACCAAATATTGTGCTCTATTCAATGGTCACTTTAAAAAGTTAATGCTTTTTGTACTACGATCTGACAAGGCACGGATAAGGAGAGATAAAAGAAATGTCCATTTCGAAGGTGAAAGTTAAAGGTTTCCAAAGCAACACTGTCAATTCAAAACATCGACAGAAAATGGAGTTAAAGGTTGGAAAAAAACTGTTTTCAGCAACAACCATTATAGCACAAAAGCAACAACTTGACATGAAATACGCTTTTGGTCATACTTTAGGTACTATTGCATGGATATTAACCATCAGCAAAGGACCTGTAAGAAAGCAAAGCAAGGTAGCATTGACGTAGTGTCATAAAAGTTTGCAATTCCCGTAGATGAGTTGAAACACTAATGCACCAAATATCTTAAATTGCATGATTATCTATCAAAAGGAGAAAAAGAACCAGTAAACTTTCAGAGAAGTAGTTAAGTCAGCGTTTAACACAATTGTAGCAGAGTGACAATAGAACCGTCGAATTGACATAGTGTTTGCCGTAGACCCTGATGTTTGAATGGAAAAATTATTTAAAGAATGGAGACAAGAGAAGCATCCAATGCAATAATATCAAATTACATTCGCTCCAAGCAAAAGGTCCAGAAATTGTCTCAGTTAAGGAAAAAGAAACAAGCACTTATTGATGTAAGAGCTTTATAATGTCATGAGTCGTAAGCTTTTTCCGAGCTACGTTTCGAGAGAAACTTCTCCCATCGTCAGGCTCTAACGATGGGAGAAATATCTCTCGAAACGTAGCTCGGAAAAAGCTTACGACTCATGCCATGATAAACCTCTTACATCTATGGCTTCCTCTGAGTCCATAAAGTTCAGAATTTTCAAGCACTTATTGATTACAAATTTATAACAGCTGAATAGAGGGAAGGATTTTATCTCACAAGCTGTTAAGCAAAAAGGTGTTTGTTGTTTTTAGCAAATGTTGGTTTGGTGCTGACCTGGGTGGATTAAGTCATGAAAATGTTCTTTTTGCCAGTTAGGGAGATGCAGATACTTAAATGATTTTTCATATGTATAAGGCTTACTACAAAGGATTCCAAGACGTTCTTCTTATTTTAGAAGATATCGGTATTTTAGTAATTTCCGTTTGTTCATCAGTGGAATAATATAATGATGTATCAGAAACGTTGTTCTGAAGCAATAAGCCATTTTGTCAATTTGACAGTTATCAAGAATGAAAGTGGTCTGTTGAAATCAAAATGTCTTCCTCGATTGCATACCTACACCGGCTGCAATAAAGTTAGCAAATTTGAAGGAAAATATAAAAATAAAAGAAATTAGTATACCACCCGGATGTACAACAAGAGGATACAAATGAAGGAGTTCTATCTTAACTTGGAAAGTAAAAAGAAATAGTATTTACATAGGATTGCAAAAGTTAGTGGGTAGTGAGAAGAATTGATTTGCTGTAAGGGAGAACAAGGAATCCTTTTCATTCCGGGAAGATATGGGTATATTTTGGGCAAATAATAATACTTCTTCTTGCCTACCTAGCCTTGGTAGCTGTGAAGCTACTGGGGAGCAGCAATATCGGTAGAGGTCAAGTAACAGACGTTTCAAGACAATGTCACAGAGCAACGTGTAAGACATTAGTCCAACTTAGTGGGGAACTGCAAATGGTTGGTCATAATCTATAGCTTTTGATGCAAATAACATCGACTCATTACTCACAACTGTAAAGTTATGAGCGGTGAGATTGAGATTCTGCTAAATTGAATTCTAGAATTCTATTTTGGAGAAGTTTGACCCTGGACGTTGTCATAGACGACACGGCCTTTAGTGTCCATCTCCAATAACTTACATTTTTATTTCTTTTTTGACTTGCTAGTTGGTAAAAGAATGCTAAAGAAATACTAATTTTTTATGTCTCCTTGATCGTAAACCCCCAAAGCATAGACAACGTTTTTTGAAGAAGGTAGAACAACTGGCTATTGTTTGCTTCTACGACACCTCTCTTACAAGTAAGGTGTGATCACAGTTGAAAATGGAGGACTAATTTGGAAATACGGGACATTTTGCTTCATCTTACTTCTCTCAAAATTTTGAACCTTATGACCGAAGAACACCCAAGGAACCGTGCAAAACACATCATAGTAAACTGTGTTTTCATTTGGTGATATAAGCAGTTGGGAAGTAAGTCTGGAAAGTGTGATGATATTTTGATCGCAAAGATCATAATTCATTTCACTTACTTACGTACTCATGCCTATCACTCCTCCTTGAAGATAGGCCACTGACATGGACCCTCTAGGCAGGCTGTCCTCCAGTCTTTCCAGCTGGTTCCATGAGTAGCATGTCTTCTTGGCATCGGCGTCAATGTTGCGTCGCAAAATTGACCCACTTATCCTTTTCCCATTAGGGTTCCATTCAAGGATATGTCTTGGTCTTGTGGTGTTATTTGACGGCTTGCATAGATGTGATCTATCCAATTCCAGCGGCATTGTAGGATCTCCACTTCTGCGGGCTTTTGGCTAGTGCGCTGTTGGAGTCCCTTGTTACTGATAGTGTCAGGTCAGTGTGTGCAGAGGATTCTTCCCAGACAGTTATTGATAAACGTCTATATTTTCTTTGTGGTCTTAACTGTAGTCCTCAAGATTTCAGCTTCATAAAGGAAAAACGGCTTAACGTTGGTGTTGAAGCGCCCGAGCTTTATAGTAGCTGACAGAATTCTGGGTTCCCAAACTTTGTTTGGTTAGAGAAATGCTATCTTGGCTTTGGTCTTTACATCGGCATATGTTCCTCCTTGTTTCTAATCAATGCTGTCAAGGTAGGCAAAGCTCTCAACCTCTTCCAACTCCTCGCCTGCAATTGTGATGGGGGCTATAGCTGTTAGCATTCACCTTCAGGAGCTTCCTCTATCCCCGATAAATGGTCAGGCCCGACTTGGCAGAACTGTCTGCCACAATTCTGGTCCTGTCCTGTATCTTGGGTGGGCCAGAGGAAAGCCGGGATAAAGGGCCTCTGCCAGTATATTGTCCAGTCCCGTTGCTTTGCCAGACTTGAGTTGTTTAATGGCCTTCCGTATCTTTTCTTTTGTGAGCTCGCCTCTTTCTATTGGCCTGTCTATACGCTGTCTGGGTGTCTGGTTGATTTTCTGGAGCTGGTTTGTTCAGGAGTTCTTCAAAGTGTTTTTGCCTTCTATTTTTCTGTCAGCCGTCTCCTTGGATGGTTCTTCCTTGTTTGTCTTTAACGTGACTCTCTATCTTGGCGAACCTTCCAGTCATTTTATTTGTAATGTTGTAGAGGTCTTTCATGTTGCCATGTCGCGCTGGCTCCTCAGCCTTTGCCATAAGTGCATCAACAAAGTTTTTTTTGTCAGCTTTAATGCTGCTTTTCACACTTCTGTTTGCCGTTCAGTGTGCCTCTAAAGCGCGGCCCTTCTATGCTCTTGTCCGCCAGTTGTTTAGTCCTACTTTCTTCTCTTTCCTGTCTTTCTGGCATCTTCTCCAGAGTATCTGATGGTATCCACTCTTTGCAGTTGTAATCTTTACAGACAAGTACTTCTTTTCACGTTGTTGTTAGTGCCTCTTTAGTGTTAGTTTACTGTTCATCAATTAGCTTTTTATAAAGAAGCTCCTGGAGAAATTGGAACCTATTTGTAAGGACAAGCCTGAACATTACTTTCTTGTCTGCGTCTTTCAGCAGCGTGGTGCTTAACCTCAGGCGTCGAAAATTCTCAATCGGGTTCCTATTCAGCTTCAGCTTCAATCTGGTAACAACTAGATGATGACCTAAAGCAACATCGGCTCTTATCTTAAACATGACGTCATCGAGTGATCTGTGGAACTTTCTTGAGATGCAAATGAGATCTATGTGGTTATCTGTAGAATGGTTCAGTTATATCCACGATGCCTTGTGGATTCGCTTATGAGTGAAAATTATGCCTTCGATGACAAGGTTGCTTATGGCCCAAATGTCTGCAAAGCTCTCTCTTTTCGTTTATCGCTCCCAGACGGTGATGTCTCATGACCTCTTCAAAGCCATTTTTGTCGCTACCAACCTTGCCATTGAAGTCTCTCATGACAATGTTAATATCTCTTACTGGGAATGCTCGTCTAAAATCGGTTGTAAAACTCTTCTTTAGTCTCTTCACTGTTGCCGTTTTTTGGAGAATAACACTGTACAATGTTCATGCCGATTCTCTTCTGTTACATTCTTAATGAGGTTATTATGATACGTTGTCCGTGAGCCTCCTACCCTATGACCGCCCTCTGTGCTGTCTGGGAGGGCATAAGGGTAACTACCTCTGTGTGTGATACATGCTCATTCTCATGCCCAGAAAATACCACCCAATTTCCTGTGACGAGTTTCTTCGACCCTTATCTATGTAGCCACCAGAGGTGTTTTCCCTACTTCGTACATGGTCCTTATAGTTTATTTTCCGATGTTAATGGTTGTCCTATTTGAAAGTATAATAGTTGGCTGAATGGCTCACTTCCGGCTTTTACCATTCCGCAGGACTGAATTTGTTGTTAGGTCCCTTCTTTGCGTTTCTGTAGCATACAAGCTAGGAGTGCTGACCCCTAGCCCAACCATCTTTTCTTTCTCCTCGGGCTTGGGATCGGCATTGGTGGAGTCACATCTCAGTTGGGCAAATCTTATTTCGAGCGGAAAAGAGATACTCTTACTATAATAGTGGACTATCGACAAGCGGATGGTGGTCTTCCTAAAGATTATGAGATCATATATATAAATTTCGGAAAATGATTATAAGCTCGAAGACCGTGAAATAGCAAGTAAGGTTATAAGGTTTTTGTAGCTTACTCTTTCCAAGACAAAGACATAAGATCGTTTTATTATTAATTTTTCTCCTGTCCATACAGAAATAATTGTAAAGATATCTAAATAGACGCTTTGAAAGAATGCAACTTTTTATGTAGATGGCATCGTATTTGCATTTTCCGTTCCCTTCCCACGAGCTTATTAATTAAAAGATTACCAAAAGCATATGTAGTATACTAAAACTGTTTGAATTGATATGTTTGATGACAATAAACTTGGATAAACTTTTTAAACTGGAACTCACATGGAAACTGTCAAATTATAAGTGTACTGTGTGATGGAAATCGACACCAGAAATATGACTGTCCTAAACAAGAAATCTTTATTTGCAATCAAATGAAAATGGAACAGGAATTTTTGTTTAATAACAAATGCAAATGTCGATTGCAGTTTTTTCACAGAACTCTTTCAAAATCTATGTCAGCCTTTAAAATGGAGGGGTAAACTTTCCATGTTTTGAGCCCTTTTGTCACCACAAACCACGGAAAGTGCTAAAAAGCTTTTGCTGAAAGGTTGGCAATTTTCTTTTCTTGTATTTTTTTAAGAACCTGAAATTACAAGATGATAAATGATATTCATTTAAGCATAATTTTCAAAGTAAGTACTTCAAAGAAATCTAAAATAAACACAGAGCGAGCCTATCTATCTCAGGTTAAAACAGATAAAACGTTGAAAAGTTGAGATCATAAGTCAATATCTTAATAATACCTTGTCTACTGCCTCATAAAATATTCTTGTAACTTTATTACAGCATTAAGTTCACAAGAAAAACCACAAACCTCATATTCACCAACAAATTAAACACCAAAACAAACTGATGTCATTGGTTCATGATTTCACCGTGAACGTTATTTGGTCATGTGACCAAACTCTATTGATTTTCAACGTAACACCGAGACCCTGTCTTTACAAGGTCAGTTTCTTAACGAGTTTTTCATTAACTATGATGTGATCTATGAACAGAAACGAGTGTTGACTGTTACAACAGTAAGGAAATGTGATAAACTTTGGCAATGAGATTGAAATATTTTGAAGAGACTAGCGTGAAAAAAAATTAAAGAAATGGAAGTTAGAAGGAAAGAACTTTGATTGAAAGCAATCTAAATCAAAGTATTTCATTCACTACACTTTCTTATATAGTAAGCTCATATAATTCTATTCAAACTGTCATCAGTAACATAAAGTGACCTCTAAATTAGCTATCTTTCTAATGCTTTGCAAGAAAACACTCTGGATTCGTTGATTATTGTTTAAGAACCATCAAAGGCGTAAAGCCACTAAGTGTATGAAACTGTCAAGAACAACAGAAAAAAAGCTAGACAAAGAGATAGGAATTGACCTTAGACTGAAAAAAATGTAGGTCATGCGATGTGGGAAAGCACTCAAGAATAAAGACTGCCTTTTCCCCCTTTCTTTTTGTTGTTGCTTTGCAATGTAAGTAAAAGCATATGTGTATATTGTGTCTCTGATCTCTCTACCTAACTCTTGAAATTATAAAAATCACAGTCCACGCTCAATATAATAAATGATAAAATTTGCAAATAAAACGTGATATTTTAAAGCCCTACTTGATTCTTGTTATAATTTCCAAAATAGCAAAATGAAGTTGTCAAAGACCAATGTAGACATATTCTGAAAAGATCATGTCAACTGCACGGTATGCGAGGGTCCCTTTAGCAACAAGAAAAAAAGTTCATTGCCACGAATACTTATCTTGTATGGAAACATACGAAAAATTTATTTCGTAGTTTAGCACAGTCTGCAGGGAACTCGAATTTCACTTGAGAGAGTAATGTTACTTTGCCCACCCAGTCCAATTCGCCTATTTTTTTATTTCACAAAAATCCGTACCTCAGACCGTACCGAAGCTACAACAGGATGGATAACTGATAAATGCTGCCGATGATGTCCAGTTTAAAAGTCTGGTTATATACATGACGCTAGATTATGGTACTTTGTCGCACCAAGTCATCATTAGGGCAATTTTCAAGATGGACCGCAAGTTATAAGCTTTGATCAAGTGGATTTAGGTAGAGCAGATAACACCTGCTGGCTTAGTGACGGATTAGTATAAGCGTGATCTTTGGGAAATACGATTAGTGTACCGTTCGAGGCAATCTCAGCAGTTCAATTAGGGGCTGAACATATGCCAGAACTTGCCAGATATTCTATGGCTTGCTTACACACTGAAATCGGCAATCAATCTCAGTTTTGCTAATGCAGCAGTAGGACAATTAATAAGGAACTGAAGTACGGTAGTTTACTCCTTCAAAAAGTCCAACAGAGTAGCAACAATGTTATAAGAGGTCCAAAAGTAACTGGAAAAAGCAAAACATCGTGTAATTTAGTGATCGAAAGATAGGTGAAACTGTGTTTTGTTGTGTTTAAAGGTGCTTGCAAAAAATGCACTTAACATCTTTTCTCCAACATCACTTGTCTCTTCAGCAAATGAGGAGAAATGTAGTTTGAGTCTATGCAAAATGGAACTAAACAAATGCACTACTAGTAATATTGGATGCTTTGCGGGTAGAAACAGTTCCATCGTATTCAAACGGATGTATCTCTAGTGTGCTCCCAGTTATGATGGAACTGTTAAATAATTTTGTGTTGGAAAAAACAGGATAACAATGACATTGTTTGGATTTTAAGCATACTGGTTTCACAAATCTTCGAAAATAAGTTTTTAAAGGATAAAGATTCTAATTTCTTTGGTCTGATTTTCTTCTATTTGGATAAAAACATTAAAAAGTTGTATTTATGTTCTCGACCATCATCCGTTTTGCACAGCATGATGTTTTCGATAGGCTTGTTTTGCCATCAAAATGAATACTTCCTTTATCTAAATACTACAAAATCGCAATAACTTCACGCAATATCTCTCTCCTTATAATCAAATAAACAATTTTCGTGTTCTTACGACATCCTTTGACTAGTATTCTTTAGTCTTCTTGTTTCAAGAATGGATTTTTAGAGTAAGCCAAACTGGAAAATATATCACACCTTACAAAGTTTTTCAAAATCAAGAGAAAGTGTTTTCAAAATGCAAGAAAACTTACATATTATATACATTATTGCTTTGTTAATCATAAAACGAAATCCATATCAAGAAAACGGTAAGTACCAGATGGTTGCAACGGGACTCATCTCGCCTAGCATTCCGAAATCCAGGTACGACAAAAATGACTGTTTCTTTGCATGTTTATAACTCTATTAACTCTAACGCAGTAAACTTGAAGATAAACCAAGTTGCAAAAGTAAACAAAAGACACCTTTTCTCTTCTGAAATATATGAAGAGTGTGGAATAAAATTATTATCCCACGAAAGCTTCACCGTATGGTAGGTTACCAATTGTATCAATTTTGGTAGGAAAGAGACGATGCAAATTTACTGACCCTTGCTCTAGATTGGAAGACCAGGTCATCTTGAGCTCCCTTTATTTGGCAAATAAAGAAAATGTATAGGAGATATATCTGACTACATTATTGCCTAGCAACATTAAAGGAAACCAATGGGATGAATGTGAAGGTTTTCTACCTGTAACGGAGGCACAAAGATGATTAGCAAGGATTTTATGTTATATGAAGAAATTAGCTTGAAACACAACCATACTTACTTAATTCTCTTTGTGTTGGGTAACGCGTAAGCTCTACACCAGAGTTCGTCGATGCTGTCTATTCTTATACCATGTCGGCAATTGGCCCCCACGTTCATCCTTCTCTCTTCATTTAGTCCTCTATCAATCTCCTGGAGGTCTCCTCTAGTCATCTTCTTCCCTAATTTCGTACAGATGTCCAAAGGACGGACCTATGGGTTGGCATTTCTTCCATGCGAAGAACGTGGCTTCTCCAGTGTCATCGTCGGCGCCTCATATCAACTTAAAAAACGATTGTGCCAGATCTTTTATAGAGGTCCTGGTCTAAACGTGTGTTGGGCCAAAAGATTCGAAGAATTCTTCAAAGGTATCTAATCTGGATGGCATTTACTTTGTTGGAGATGGCCTGGGTCACCTTTCAGGATTGTGAGCCATACAGCTGAAGTCTAAGAGCATTTGTCTTGAAGATCTTGACTTTGATTTTACGCCTGAACTTAGGTTGCAGTACCACAAAAGCTTCTATTTCCTTGGTAATTCTAGCCTTGACATCCTTACCTGGATCCCCAATAACTGGCACCGTGCTATCAAGGTAAACAAAGCCATTCACCTTCTTTATTCTGTCACTGTTGATGGTGACAGGTCGCTTTATCTCCGCATTCACTTTCATGACCTTGATATTCTTGGCATTAATGTTTAGGCCAATCTGTTTTCCTAAGGAAGAAAAATCGGCGGACAATCGAGATCTTCTACTGCTTCGGAGAACGGTGCCCACTGTAGTCATCGACTTGCTTTCTCGGTAGTGTCTTTAATCAACCAGTCAGTGCAGGGTGAGAAAAGCAAATGGGAGAACAGACAGCCTTTGTTTGACTCCTGTTTTTACCTTAAAGTTGGTTGTGAGTTCCGTTTCACATGTGGACCTGGGACAAACATATGGGTACAGCATATTGATGATGGAACAAATTTTCTTTGGGATTCCAGAGTGCGAAAGCATCTTCCACATGATTAGACTGTGGTACTGTTTAAGGCTTTTGCAAAGTTGATGAAAGTTGCGTAGATTGTGGCATTCCATTCATGACTCTGTTCGATGATCTGACGAAATGTGAAGATATGATCCTTACAAGATCTCCCTTTCCTGGCACCTCCCTAGTTTGGTCTCGGTTTCTGGTCTACTAATTTGGTGATTCTATTCAGAACAAATCTACTAAATATCTTGCTGATCACTGAGAGAAGCATTACGCTTCTCCAGCTGTTACGGTCTGTGAGATCACCATTCTGGCAGTATCACTACAAATCCCACCTTGAATTCGTCAAGGGCTATTTCTGATTCCTAAATGGTACTCACAACAGGTGTTAGAATTATGGGGATAATTTCTTCCTTTGTCTTTAGCAATTCTGTCTGAATCTTGTCTATCCCCGGTTATGAGCCATTCCTAAACCTCTTGATAGCTGCTCTGATTTCTGTCACTGTTGATTCCCCGGCCTATCTCGATGCCAAGTGTCATCTATGCTGATTAAATGCTGCCTTTTGAGTCTGGGTTATCCTGGTTCAGAACCTGTTTAAAATATTCTTTCCAGTATTTCAGCTTTTCGTCATCTTTTCGAAGATCTTACCCTCTTCGTCCCTTAATGGAGCGTCCGGAGACCTGAATCTGCTTGTCAGTGCTTTGCTAATTCGATAAAGGGTACCCGGGTCCTGTTATGATACCGCAATATCGGCCTCAGCGGTCAATTGCCAATATAAGTCCATTCACCCACCTTTGCCTTCTTCTTGACCTTCTTATCCAAGGCAGCATATGTGACCCAAAGTCGCTGTTTTACTCGTTCTGACTTCAGCTGATCTTACTCCTTTTGGGGGTCTTTCCTTTCACCAACATTCTACCAAGTCTTCCTGGATACCCACTCGTCTCTATTGCTATTCTTCACTCCTTGGACCTTCTCTCCAGGTTCCATTTTCTGTTGGTTGAATGGTTAGTCGATGGTTAGGTCCTGCTGGTTGGTCATTTATCGGCCTGTATTTGTCTTTTAGGTTCAACTAAAAACGTTTACAGAGGGGTATGAATTTGTGGGCTATCCGCACCTAAGTGGGGTCTCCTCTATTGCTTTCTTGACTTTCCTTAGCTTTAGCTTTAGTCTCACCACGAGCAGGGTATAGTCACTATTTACATCACTCCCTCTCACAACTCTCACATCTTTCAGGCTTCCCCTTCCATCTTCTTATTGACAAGAATGTAGCCAGTTTGCTTCTTGGTATGACCTTCAGATGAACTCCAGGTCCACTTGAGTATGTCTTCCTGTTGGAAAGCAGTGCAACCAGGTATCAAGTTGTTCTGCTCATTCCAGCCCCTCTCCGATATTGTTCTTACCGACACATCCATGAAATCCTATAGTGGATTCCCTACCAGTACTGTAACTGCTTAAATTGGCATTAAGGTCACCAATGAGAAGTATGACTTCATGCCCTGGAGGGTTCTCTATTGCTGTAACTGGTCATACAAAGCCTCCTTAACTGCATTGTCTACCACTTCGGTAGTTGCGTAACAGAATATGGCTGTAGGCTTTAAGTGTGAGGAGTTAAATCTGGCAGAAATGAGTTTCTCATTGATGGGTTTCCATTTCAGCATGCTTTTTTTTGTATCTTTCTGTTCATTATCAAAGCTCTCCCGCTAGCATCATGTCCATCATCTCTTTCTGAAAAGGTGAAGTGATGACCAGTAGCATTCTAACAGCTCACTCGTCGTGTAGTCTTGAGCTCAACGACGTTTAGCATCGGGCGGTCAGCTCCTTATCGAGTTTAACTGCCAGCCGTCATCTTATCAACATTCTGGCCTGTGTTCATCCTTTCACCAGAATTTTTGATATCTCTGGTATTGGTTTCTGTACCTCTCGAATTTTTACAAGAGCGGATTGCTTGCCCACTGCACAACCTTTCTCCTTTCATATCCGGGGTTAGGACAGGCTATGGTGGAGCTGAAACACAACATTACATAGGTGTTGACAATTCGACATTAAGGTTATTGAATGAAACACTTGATATTACCTGGATCTAAAAAGTTTCCTTACAAATAACATACAATGTTCGACAAACTTTCCTTCTCTAAAATAGGTTTCAATTTTGTTGAGCTTGGGATGTATATGCTTAAATTTAATTTATATTTTCACGCAATAACTCATTACTATTATCACTACATATTGCTTTATCATGCGAAGTAAAATAGATTAATGTAGGACATTCATGCTGGAGTCTTTAATTTATGGAAGGCCAGTCCATTAAAGCTGACATCCAACAACAGGACGAAGGAAAAGAGACATAGGGAAAACAACCTTGCAGTCCACATGAAAAGAGGACTTGAAGTCATTGAACAATCCTACTAGAAAACGCAAACGCCTTGGCTCTGAACTGAATCAGATGGCGCCCCCTTGCTGCCCAAGATCCACAGAATGGAAGGACCTCAGGTCTAAGGAAAAGTAAGTCTACTGAACAGCTAAGGTATAGTATGAAATATCAATGGTGATTGACGTAGAAAAGATTACTTTTTTTAGTGCAGAAGAACATTTTGGAAAATCAGTACCTCTATAACTAACATTTTTATGGTTTTTGTAATATTCCTCTCAAACTGGTAAAAATTCTGCTCTCCGAGGTTTTTAAACCACAGTTTTGTGAATCAAATATAGTCTAACTTTCTATTTGTCCATTGATAAACTGGACCTTTTTTCTGTAGTTTGCCACGATAAGTACGTATTGGAGCATTGAGGCTCGTGCACTACTTAAAAATATTTTCATAGATTGTTCACTGTGCCCCTTTAGCTTAAAGTCTTCCTTCTGAAATCGGTTGCCCTAATGCTGGGAAATTTTGGCCTTCCTTAAGGAAAAAAACCTCAGAAAAAGCTACTTTTTAAATATGTCTTAAATCTCTTAGACGAAAAAGACAAGTGAACGTAATCTTAGGACTTTTCACAAGTATGGTTATTTTCTTTACCCAAATCAAGTTTTGTCTCATATTACATATGTAATCTGTGTCATAAAACTTCCCAATCAGTAGCTTTTAAAACAGTTTGGGTGATTCTACTTTTCACAATGGAAGTCAATTGGCACGACCTGATTAGATGAGAATTTAGTTGATTGAAAGCAAAATGTAATGTGAAATGTTGCTGAAACATCCCAATAATTTCTTTTTGGGGTTTGTTTTATTCTGTTGGATTGGATAAAAGAATTTCTCAGAACGACCCAAACCGAGATAAAAACATACCTCTAATTCTATTAAATTACAATCTTAAGCGAAGGAAGCCAACTTCCTAATAGATCACAGAATTTGACTATTCTGCATTCTGCATTTCCGGAATCCTTCTACTGATCAGAATTTTCCCACAGTTTGTCTTTAGAAATCGTCCACGTATTCCTAATGTGTCATTAATCACAGTTTTCATTATAATGTGTTTACGACCAACAGAATCCCTTGCTCAGCTAATATGTAATCATGGAGTAATTTGAATGTTGATGTTCACAGTTATCAGATACGACCCTCTGATAGGTTCATTTTGTGATAACTTATTTATATAAACGCCAGGCATGTCTTCTGCTTCGTTTTTGGGTATTCAGTAATATTGCAAGACATTATTTCTTAATATAATTTACGGTTTACCCAGTCTATTTTGCCGAGTTTCTCTTTCATCACACGAAAAAGAATTAAAGATATCTTTGTATTGGATTTATTTACCCCAGTGTCTATGAAAAAATCATGTAAGTTAAGTCCTCCCATCTGAGCTTATATAAGTACAAAAAAAGATTTCGTAGGTTAATCTGGCTGATAAAAACGACAAATCAGCACGTCTACACTTTGCAAAAGCGTATTTAGTTGAATCATATATTGTTCTCACATTGTGAAAAGAAATGAATGTCTAAATGGTGATACACATGGAAACAACAAAAACTACTCACAAATTACATCTTGTTGTTTACATTTTTGAGCATAAACATTCCTGCATTGAAATTACTATTTAATTGAAGCTAAATGAAGGTACGAATATTTCCATCGTCTTGAAATGATAGGCAGAAATGCCTTCTCTTCAAGAACATATTTGGGGGACCACAAAGGAAACCACGGGAATCAACATCACAGAAACCAGCCTCCTCAAAAATATCTCAGAAAAACGCATAAGGTTAGACTGCAAATGTGTTACTTGTTCTGTGTACAAGAAAAAATTAGACTCTAACTACAAAGCAGAAATTATCAAAGAGAAACACTTTTATGAACACAATGCTACATTGTCACCGGTAACTACAACTGATCCTGGCCAACCCATATAATGCTTTAGTCAGCCGAATGCCAAGAAACGCAAAATCGAAGAAGAATCTAATCATCCAGAAACAGGCAGTAGCGTAGAAAGTACCGAGGTGGTGGCAACTAGAAGTGATGCACACAACATTGTTATCGTGCTTCTCTCTCCCGGTTGCATGAGCAACATTGCATGAGCGCCATTTCGAACCTCCCAATATTGGGAGGTTCGAAATGGCGCTCATGCAATGTTTCCCGTCGTTGTTGAAAATGACTCACTGGTGGCGTGTTTCCTCCAACCAACAAATAAAGGAAACTTATTTCTACTGAATGAAACCAAGTTCGAAATGAGGGAAGATTCATTGAACCAATAATAATATCTGTGGGAAAAAAACGTGTGTATTACAAGTTTTCATAACTGTATTTGGGATTTGTGTAAAGCGGAAAATGTTGCAAAATATGATTTATGGTAAACTGGTTTTCTTATGTATTTTGTATTTCTATTCTCCGAGACTTTCATTCCATTACTTTAAGGGATTTTCCGACCTCCCCCGTGCTTATTAGATATTGCTCAGATTTCTGACCCCCCGTTTATTAGATATTCCTCAGATTTCCGATCCCCAACCTTATTTCAACTTCGACTTTATTAGATATTCCTCAGATTTCGATCTCCACCCTTATTCCGACTCCCCCCTTTATTAGGTACTTTAGTATGCATTTAGAACCAACCAAAATTAAGTAACCACTTTTTGTGTTGCTCCATTTTCTAGACAATGTGTAAGTATGATCCAGTCTTTTTTTTTCAGATCAGTGACTGTGACTTGTGAAACGCCAAGTTTAATAAATCTTGCTTGTAATTAGAAATAGTTTATTATTAGGGAAATTTACAACTTTTTCTGGAATAGGATGAAACAGTTGGAGACTAGTTACTGTGTTATGCTTTTCGATGGCACAGACTGGTAAAGTTCATTCAACTTGGCTGCTAGGTGAGTACAGACAGTGATATTTGACTTTGTTTACAGTGTAAACCAGACAGACAAATCTGTGTTGGGATTAACCACTCGTTGTGCACACATAATTTGGAGTCAGAATTATGGAAACATGGCTTCGTCTTCAAAGCGTAGTTTTTGTGTGACTGTGTGGAAGAAATACAGTCATTCAGTGGTTGACTTTGTGTTTGCCACTTACCATTGGGAAGCTGATGTAAAACGGTGAACCTCCTTTGCTTCTGCATTATGGCAAGAGACAACCCACTAAATATCAGAGATCAGTTTTCTGTCAATTTCCAGGATAGAAAAGCCGACATCTAGTTTGAAATTGACAGTATTTTGGCTTCAGATGCAAAAAGTTTGATGTGCCTTGTTGGCCGTTTCATAAAAAAGGTCAATTGCGAAATGGCTAAAAGCGGAAATTCCAATTCAAAGAAGTCCAACCTGAAAGTGACATTTTTGCTCTCATTTCCTCACTTCCATATTTTCTATTAATATCGAAAGTTAGCACTTTGGTCACGGAAGAGAACTGCAGAATAGTACATTGCACTGTTGAAGATAGATATCGCCTGTGATTTTGGGAGTCTATAAGTTTCCCTCTGCCTGTTTTGAGTGTGAAGTGATAATATAGCTTTTTCCTGTCGTCAAAAGTTGTGCTGGTGTCAATTTTTGTGAAACCGATTTAGAAATATCAAAGCAAAGATGACTTTCAAGATCAGCATGAACTGTGTGTAACGTTGTTGCTCATTTTCTAAGGATAATCAAAACATTAGGTCAATTACTTTGAGAATTATTGACGACTGACTCGTAAAATGTGAAGTTTTAGAAGTTGCTGTGGATATTTTTGCTTTTCGGTGAGACATTTTCGTCTCGAATCTATACTGTTGGTTTGCCGGCTTCAAAGAAAAATGGAAATTTGAATAGGATGATCTGAATAAGCCATAGTAGAAGTAGTAGTAGTAGTAGAAGTAGCAGTAATAGTTGTAGTGGTAGTAGTAGTAGCAGTAGTAGCAGTAATAGTTGTAGTGGTAGTAGTAGCAGTAGTAGTAATAGTAGTAGTAGCAGTAGTAGTAATAGTAGTAGAAGTAGTAGTAGTAATAGTAGAAGTAGTAGTGGTAGTAGTAGTAGTAGTAAGACTGCCCAGTTTTTCAATTTTGGGTTTTGAAGCTGAGAAAATAATTTTGATTTCCAGCAACTTTCCATTCACTATTCATTTTAAAACAACAGGTAAGATAATGCCTGCTGCAGTGATCAAGCTACCTATGTTTTGTATCACTCTTGGTATTGGTGAAGCAGTGAAGATCGTTTTTGCCAAGTGATTTTATAGCGTTCATTTACTGTTCATTTCCAATTTGAAATGATCTCGAGATAAAATAGACTGCGAGGTCAAGCAGAGAGCGTACAACTGTTTATATTTCACAACTGGTTGACAACAACGAGTCACCAGTAGATTAGGCAGGTAAGGGCCATATTGTGCAAGGTGCATTTGAGGGATCACCAACGCAAACCTTGCGCACAGAATGGGCTTAGAAGAATATTAGGATTTGAAATGAAATATAACGATTTTATGTCATCGGAATGACAGTTTGTTGGAGAGATGTCCAATAAAGGAAGAGAAGAAAAAAGATTGCTCTGGTTGTAAATCGAACAGAACTTATAACAGAGTGGGTTTTTTTCGTGGTACTAAACGTAACGAATAAAGAATGTGGTGGATGATGCAAAACTTTGAAAGGAAACAGTTATGATTGTCGATTATGATCGTCGATTATGATAGTCGATTATTATTGTCGATTGTGATTAGTCATACCTGTGCAAGTCATGGATGCATGCCAATTGGGTAGTGAGTGTGTGTGAGTATGATCACTCACTGATTTTGGAATGAATACGAATTTTGACAAACGCATTGACCAAAACGTTACTTAATTGATGTACATGACCACACAAACTGTGTACAATTATATTTTCTCCGTTTCTGTTTTCTTAATGAAGCTCTAATTAAAGAAAAGAATTCTGAGCCTTTCATATAATAATATCGAGAAGCAGGGACGTTTGGACCAATTAAGCTTTCAGTATTTGGTTAAGCATAATGAGAAAAAGTCTACTGTATCCATATAATTCTTAAAAATTAAATATTTATATTATTAATATTTTCTTAGTAACCCAATCACACTGTGTAGTTGAAAATCTTATAAGTCCATTGATTATGCATATGATTTTACTTTGGATTTATATTTGTGAGTTGATGCTGTGAATTTTGGATACTTTCTTTTCAATTAAGTCACAAAATAGTAATAATCCATTGTGATGTGGTGTGCCGCAATTGTATCTTTAAGGTGAGTTTTGCAAAACTACTTCAGATTTAATTTGACTTCCAATTTCATGATTTAGTACTGCCCTAATAGACAGGGGTTATTTGTTGGCATATCAAGAACCCTAGTAGTATTTTTCTCTACTTTTCTGTTACTGCCTTGGTTAGTGCTTGTACTTAGTAGCATTTTTGTGTACATGGTGTTATCTATCGTCTAGGGGATCATCCAAAAGGAAAGTAATGCATTTAACTTCTCTGGTCTGCTTGTATTTGCATTTTGAAAATACTTTCAAGATTCAGTTTCTTTTTTGCTTATCTGGCTCAATGCTCACTGTTTTTGAAACTAATGAACACAAAAACTTCAACAAGTGATACAGACTTCACAATATTTAAAAATGAATTGGTTTCTACTTCAAGATTTATGTACTCGGAGCTGGAGTTCGCATTCATTTATTGTATTTATTTATCTATATATAAATTTTAAACAGTGTTTTTCTATTTAACTATTTATTTATTTACATAGAATACCTTTTTAATTAATATAAGGCAGTAATAAATCATGTATGTCATTCTGATTTTCCAATAATAATGTGGTAGAAACTCAATTCTTACTGACGAATATTGTGATCTTTGATGTAGCAAAGTAATACTTTCCTCCTCCCTGATCTGACAATGTTATGTATGTGAAGAGTAAAAAATACAACAGGGAGTAATTTACATCAAGTTTAGTAATTGAGTGGGGTGAGCAATTGATCCTTTGGATTTGTTTGGCCTTGCTCTTGTCTGTGACATAGTTCAGGGTTGCCCCAGGGTGTGTAGGCCCCAGTTGCTGACTAACACCAATATTATTACATCCTTCTTAAGCTGCCTCTGTTAACACTGGCCCAGTGGTACTGATACAAATGAAAGTGAACTTAGAGATGTAAATCTCAACAAAATTATTGGAAACAAGCAAATTATGGGTAATTTTGAGAGCCAGAATAAGTTTTGACAAAAGGTACTTTGTTGGATTTTAGTTTCTAGCTATATGAGAAAAGTTTGATGCACTTTGTTGATTTAATTTTAAGTGCCCTTTATGTAATGAAAACAAATAGTGGTGCATAGCAAAAACAGTCTTTTTTTTCTTTTTCAGATGTTCACAAAATTCTTGAGGATATAAAATATTTTTTGAAAAATGACCTATCTGAAGAATGTCTAAGTGATTTCTCAAATAAAAGGCGGTTGGATCTTCTTAGCAAGCTAGGAGATTTATCAAGGGCACCTAGCCTCCCACCTCGAAGAATAAAATCAAATAGGGGCAATGAATATCCCAATGAATCATCCTCCACTCAAAAGCCGCTCACAGGCAACATTACAGACAATTGTGATACAAAAGAATTTATCAATAAAGAAGGGGATGAATCAAGAAATTGGACAGAAGATAAGGCAGTGAGTAAAATTGTGACTGTTTGTAGCAGTAACCGTGAAGCATATTTAAATTTTAATTCATTATTCTATTATTATTATAGTTTACTTTTCAGAATACTACAACTAAAACTTAAAGGTGATTTTTAGAAGGTTCTTTGTAGTTACTTTGTAGCTGGCAAACCATCCTGACCATAATCAGTGATTTTGTGTAATCTTTCATATTAAACCCTCAAGGTCTGTATTTATCTTATATTCTGAGCCATAAGTCACAAGTCTTGCTTTATAAAACCAAGGCTTCATTCAACATAGAACACACAAGTGGTCCACATAAAAAAATTGTGGCTTATTTGATTTCCAATGTTGTAACCACCCTAATTGACTAAGCTCATCGTCTGGTGTTACAAAGTGGATAATTTGGATCATTGGTTTAGATGTAGGACTGGTACTTAAATAGCCCTATTATGTTAAATTGCTTCGCCAATATAGTTATAGAATGAAGTGATCTTTAGATTTTTTAAAATGTGTATTTCAAGGATTTTTCATTCTTGGCTGTCAGAGAGGCCCCATTATCTAATTGCATTGGCAAAGTGTAGCCATTCTTATTCATTCAACATCTACAAAAGGATTATGACATCATTATTGTGCAATTTATACATTTTGTTCACTGCTGAAGCAATCTGATCTGAAGTACTAACTTTAGTGGCATGAGCTTTGGGTTTTAAAAAGTTACCCATGTTGACCTTTTTCTTCTTTTTCCACTTTAACCTTAACTGAGCCCAGAAGTCCCTTCAGTGCAGAGGGTTACTTTTTTTCTCTGAAAAGATGTACAAAATAAGTAGTATGCCACAAATAAGACAGTATTTTCAGATATGTTGCTTTGGCTTGAACTGGAAAGTTAATGGATGGTAAGCTAATGCTTCAATCACTCTTTCACTACTGCTTGACAGGCCTTAATGGTGTGACCTTTAGTATGGCCAAAGAGGCATTCTTTATCTTTTTAACACCATGTATATGGCTGATATCAAGTACTAAAACAATGGGCACAAGTAGATCAAGAGGAAGCAGAAGGCTGATGAGTGATTCTGTGAACCTCTTTTGATGTTGCTTCATGATGACTGGAGATTTTTTATACTTTCTGTGCAGGCTATTCCCTTGGCAACTAAATTTCTAAGGCCCATTTAAGTGACATTTTTCTTCACTTAGGGGTCATTGGATATATGCATTACTTATGCTACAATTTTTTGATACAATATTTTTAAAGCTAATATTTATGTACTTTTTATTATACTTTATGTTCAAACTTTCTTGCCATTAATTTGTATTGATTTTATGATGATATCCTTGTCTGTTTTGTTTGTATTAGGATTACTATTGTATGTAATGTACAGTTTTTAATTTGAAGTACACATTTTTATCGTGATTTTGTTAATTTAAAAAGAGATTAGCCCATTAATCCTATTTTCTCTGTGTTCTTATATTACTACTACACAGGTATTGTAAAAGATGTGATGGCAATACAGTAATCTTTTAAGTACTTTCTTGTTGGAAAACCTATCATATAACTCAGAACAAAGTCTAAAAAATACTCTTCATACTATCACTTTAATTACAATTTTAATAAATGAAGGAAAATAATTTTTTCTCACCAACTGACCACTGTAAATAAGACGCAGAGTGATGCACATTTACTATAATCTTTCAACTTTCTCTTTGAACTATTGACCTGGTCTGTAAGACTCTGGTTTTTGAACTAATATTTGCCACACATCTAAATTTGAAAAGAGATTTTCAGTACTTTAGGAGTTTTTTGTTACAATTTTCAGTTGTTTTACATTGAGTCACTATGTACACACTTTTTGTTATTTCACATTCCAGATTGTTGACACTGTTTCAGGTAGAAATACTGTGGGGTTTAGTGTGATTTGCTCAATGGCACATGAACATAAAGACATGGGCCACATTTGCTTCTGGAGAATGATTAATCATTTTCACAACACTTCATATTTCATCATTACAAAATGATCATTATGAGCTTTATTTGCCAATATAGCATACTTTTTCAAGAGCAATTTATTGATGATAAATCTTTTCTTTTAACTTCCTGTTGTTATATTAACAGCAAATGATAATTAAAGTAATTGGTTTTTTAAAATAGTAGATGCAGCACCTTTTACATGTATGATTGACAGAACAGAGCTGGGATTCTTATTGAACAGCCAGGGATATTCCTTGTTTTAAACTTTGTGTTCTATGCACCATTTTGTGTAGTCTCAGTTCTCTTGCCTGAAGCATGTAGATTTAAAAAATTTCCATAGCTTTTAACCATTTTTGTATGTAGCAGATGGTTTTGTAGGATTTTGAGGTATTGCTCACCTGAGGAATCAAATCCATAGCATGACCAGTACTGTAGGTTACTAACAACAATTCCAGTATGGCTCTGTTTGTTACCAACTTGCAAGGTACATGACTTATTCCAGCTTTTAGCAATGGTTTTCATGACCCATGAGACAGAGTAAAGTTTATATGTTTTATCTCTTTCTAAGGTGACCAGGTATGTCTATAAACTTACTGTTTATATCTGGTCACCTTAGAAAGAGATAAAAACATATTGTCAGATGACAATCTTTAACAGAGTCAAACATATTTGGACAGCATGACCAAAAGTCTGCACAGAAAGGTGAATAAACTCTGTTTAAGGAGATGTGCAAGTGGCTTCATTGAGAGTGGTTGTTTGTAGTTAAAAGTGAGTATTAAGGACTTGGTGATTGCTCTACTATTCTAGTAGGTAGTTTCTAGTAAGAGAAGTAAACACCTTGTACATTTTGAGAGATCATTTCAATGAGGCAACAGCATGCATATTATATTAGGTTTAAGGGTGCTTCATATGAGACAGGGGTACTTCTTGGTTGTAGAAGGCCTGTCATGCCAATTGGATGAGGGTCATTGTAGAAGTGCTTATGTTGAAAAAATTATCATCCCATCATCTCCACCCCTGTCTTTTTGAAAAGTAATGGCTTTTGGACTTATTGCATAGAAATGATAAAGTAATATATGTGAACATGACATTGCTTACAGAATGTTATCAGCTTCTTAGTAAACCCATGAAATGGCTAATCAAATGATTTATTTTCACAACAGCATTTGTTAATTTTTGATTTAGGATGAAGTTTCAGGTCAGGCTGAGACTAATATATATGAACGTATTTCAAGTATTGAAAGTGCAGGAGAGCATGTGAAGTTACAACCTGTTGTAAAAGGTGTCAAAATTGCACACCCACATGGTACTACTGAGGATAATTTAATGCCACCACCTTATCCAGAAAGAAGAGTGCAAAAACAAATTCCCCATACTACGCTATGGTATGTAGTATATTTTCATTTTTATTATTACATTTTTGTGTAGTTTAGTTTATGGTAGAGCAGCACTCCCCAGAGAAAATAGGTTTATGAGCATATTTTCTGCTCTAATAAGCCCACTAGCTCACTGAGTATGTGTATTCCTATGCTATGTGTATGAAAAGTCCAAAATTGGAAAAGAGACAAAAAGAACCCACGCAATTTGCAGTGTTTTTTTCTTTATCAGACAGAAAAAACTTGCACTAAAATCCATCATTCAATCAGCTTTTAAGTTGTTATATGTCATGTGCTAGCCATGGAAGAGCAAAACAAGACAAGGAAAAGGTGAGACTTTGTGGGGGGTGGGGGGATTAGAAAATCTGATATATCAATGACACTTGAATATTTTGAATAACAGGTGCAGCTTGAGTTTATGGTTGATTTACATGGTAAACTTAATTAAATTAGAAGGTTTAAAGTAACCAACTCCCTCCATGTATGCAGAGTTTATATTTTCTTTTGTCTCATTTTGTACCCACAACAAAAGTAGAAAACCTAGCAGCTGTGCTCATATATATATATATACCATGCAAAATAATAGCTTTTTGTAATAGTACATTGTGTGTGCATTTGTGATCAGAATGGAATCACACACCAGGTAACATAAAAATGTAAATTTAATTTCAGAGTACTCTTAAGCCCAGCACTTAACATGGCTCTCATATTTTAGGTCTAAAAAATATGGTCATGTGAGAAGATTTTCCAAGACGAGAGACTTAAATCAATAAAATGAATTTAACGAGGAGAGTTGGTGTCAGAGTACTTTGAAACCCTGCACTAAATGTTGACTATGTTATTATTCAATATAGCTCCTGGGGGAGCTCTTATTTTGATTAAGCTATATATTGTAATGCAAAAACCCAATTATGAAAACTGACTATACATTAAGTTTAAGCATCCAGGTATCACAAAGAAGGGCTACACTAGGAACAACATAACGACAGTAGTAATAATTAGTAAATGATTAACCAGGTAGAGAGTGTCGACAACCAAAGAAAGCACAGAGAGAGTTGGCAACTAATCAACACCATAACCGGACAAAACTTAGCCAAGCAAGGAATAATAAAGGGCAACTCAAAAGAAGACCGCATAAATAAATGGTTTGAACACTTCAGCAACCTCCTTGGCAACGAACCAGTCCTACTAGAACATCTGCCTGAAGGAGACCTAATAAAAGTTCTAAATGATTGCCATATAAACGACAACGAATTCACACTCGACGAATTGAGACAAGCCAAATGCACCTTACGTGAAGGTAAAGCATCCCAATAACATTCTGCCAGAAATTCTAAAACGATGTGACCTGGACAAAATACTCCTCGATTTTGCCAATAAACTATTTAATAATAACATTAAGCCAGAACAGTGGTCAGAAATCGACATGCTTCCTCTACCCAAATCCGGAGATCTGAGTATAACACCCAACTATAGAGGTATCAGCCTCTCCTAACTTGTCGCTAAACTTGTCAATAAGATGATTTTAAACAGAATACAACCAAAAAT